>JAOVVH010000043.1:4131981-4143913 GCA_028566435.1 Scorpiodoras heckelii
CCTGTTTTTAATCAATGGATCTAATCAGTGGATCTTGACATTCATTAGTGTGTGGCTTCTGCTTGGTTGGAAAGAAAGCCTGCACCCACACCGGCCCTTCTCGGATAAGATTGGAGACCACTGATGTAAAGTTTTCAAATACTCTGTTCTACCTATTATTTGAATAACACCTGTAAAGTACATTAAAGTATCCATAGTACTTTGAAATGCTATACATTTATTCTACAATGCTGATTGTTTTTTTTTTTTGTTTTTTTTGCTAAACTCATGGTTCCAAACAGGAGTGATCTTGTGTGGTAGACTGGTTGTGGTAACACATTGGTGGGCCCAGATGCTAGTTAAGGAGGGACACTCATGCTTCAGGTCTTCATGTTGCCAATGAATCAGCCTCCCACCACAAACTCACCTCCAGGGCCAACAAAGTGGCCTCTCATGATGAACTCTCCTTGGAGGACAACAGGGCAGCCACCTATGACAAGCTTATGCCAGAGGCAGGCCAAGTGGCCTTCCTTAATGTGCTCACATCTGAGGCCAACAAGCAAGCCTTCCTCAACAATTTTACCTCCAGGAACAACAAAGCAGCCTATCATGAGAAGCTCACATCTGAGGATTACAGAGTGGCCTTTTTCAACAAGCCCACCTCTAAGTCAGACAGGGCAGCCTCTCATTATGAACTCCAGAGCCGACAAAATAGCTTCTCATGATGAGCTCACCTCTGAGGCTGACACAGCAACCTCCCATGTTGAGCTCCTTCCAGAGGCCAACTGGGCGGCCTTCCTCGACAAGCTCACCTCTAGGGCTGATGAAGCAGCCTCTCATGCCAAGCTCACCTCTGATGCCAACAGAGTGACCTCTCATGATGAGCTCATGCCAGAGACCGATTGGGAAGCCTTCTTTGAAGAGCTCTTCCCAGAAACAGACTACATTATGAGCTCATGCAAGAGGTCAACAGGGAGGCCTCCAAAAGTATGTTCATGCCAGAGGTTGACAAGACAACCTGCAAAATTATGTTCTTGCCAGAAGTCATCAGGACGACCTCCAAAACTACATTCTTGCCAGAAGTCATCAGGACGACCTCCAAGAGTATTTTCCTACCAGAGGTCGACAAGACAACCTTCAAAATGATGTTCCTGCCAGGGGTCAACAGGGAGACTCCAAAAGTATGCTCCTGCCAGAGATCGTCAACCTCTAAACTACATTCTGGCCAGATGTCATCAGGACAACCTTCAAGACTATGTTCCTGCCAGATGTCAATAGGACAACCTCCAAAACTATGTTCTTGCTAGAAGTCAACAGGATAACCTTCAAAACTACATTCTTGCCAGAAGTTGTCATGGCGACCTCCAAGACTATGTTCCTGCCAGAAGTCAATAGAACAACTTCCAAAAGTATGTTCCTGGCAGAGGTCAACAAGACAACGTCCAAAAGTATGCTCCTGCCAGAGGTTGTCAGGACGATCTCCAAGACTACATTCTTCCCAGAAGTCATCAGGACAACCTCCAAAAGTATGCTCCTGCCAGAGGTTGATAGGACAACCTCCAAAAAAACACAATCCTACCAGAGGTTGATGGGATGACCTCCAAAACTATGTTCCTGTTACAGGTGGACAGAACAACCTTCAAGACTATGTTCCTGCCAGAGGTCAACAGGACAACCTCCAAAACTATGTTCTTGCCAAAGGTCAACAGGATGACCTCTCAAACTAGATTCTTGCCAGAAGTTGTCATGGTGACCTCCAGAACTATGTTCCTGCCAGAGGTCAATAGAACAACCTCCAAAAGTATGTTTCTGCCAGAGGTCAACAAGACAACGCCCAAAAGTATGGTCCTGCCAGAGGTTGTCAGGATGACCTCTAAAACTACATTCCTGCCAGAAGTCATCAGGACAATCTCCAAGACTACATTCTTGCCAGAGGACAACCTCCAAAAGTATCCTCCTGCCAGAGGTTGATAGGACGACCTCCAAAAGTACATTCCTGCCAGAGGTTGACGGGACAATCTCCAAAACTATGTCCCTGCCAAAGGATGACAAGATGACCTCCGAAACCATGTTCCTGCCAGAGGTTGGCAGAATGACCTCCAAAAATATGTTCCTGCCAAAGGATGAACGGATGACCTCCAAAACTATGTTCCTGCCAAAGGATGACATTATGACCTCCAAGACTATTTTCCTGCCAGAGTTTGTCAGGATGACCTCCCAAGGCAAGTTCCTGACAGAGAAAAACAGGGTGGTCTCCAATGACATGTTCATGCCCACTTGTTCAGCTAATGCCTGTTCACCTCAAAACACTGTTTTGCCTGTCTGCTCAGATGAGAACCTCAATCTGCCTGCCTGTGCTCCTGAAAACCACTCTGTTCCTGAGAATGTCACAGCTCCTGAGAATGTCACTTCTCTCAGCTGCTCGACACTTGCTCGAATGTCGCTCAGCTGAGATCTCCACTCCGCACACCAGCTCAGCTGATGACATCACACTGTAGCTCAGCCCAGTCACTACACATGCCAGCTCACTCTGATGTCACACTGCACACTGTCAGGAGGACATCACTATGCCTCATAGGTCTAATTCTGGCAGCTCAGCCCCATGTCAGATTTTATGCCTTTTGGTAAGAACTTTGCTAAATTCTGGTATTAATTAACTTTTTCCATGTCTATGCATATACCGTCCTGAAGGACGTTTGTCAAATCAACATTGCCTGACTGTGTATTGTTAGACTATGATCCTAGGGGCCTCAGTCTTCCTTTGAGGATATTTGTGCCCTTCAAGAGTAGTGCCTTTGGGGGGAGTTATGTCATGGAACTCCAGCTCCTAGAAAGCACCATGGTCTACAAGCACATTGGCCAACGACTCCAGCTCCCAGCATGCACGCTCAAGCTTGCTGGAGTTCTAACAGCATGCACCTGAACTCAATCATGATATGCGCATAAAAGCATGCTATTAGTCTGTGCTACCTGTCATTACCAAGCTGCTGTTTGTCCTAGTCTTCTGTCTTTGACCCACATGAAAAAAGTTTTTCAAGCTATTTCCTAAAAAATTCTTTAAGCCTACCCCATTGCAGGGGCACTAGCATGAAGGGCAACACACATTTCAGGGGCAGTAGCATGAAGGGCAATACACATCTAGGGACACAAATTTTATGCAAAATATTCTTCCTCAAACCTTCCAAATCTCCAAGGTAACATGTGCCGTTCAGTTTTTTTGTCTCAGGATCATACTTGAACACCCAAGATTCATCTCCTACCATTTATCTGCGATCCCATTATAACTGATCTTGAACCACCATCCCCATGTCAATGTCCTACAGTGCATGGTAATTTCATTCTCTTTACTTTCCGGACAGACCTCCTGTTCCATATCAGACATGTGAGGCTACAACTGTACCAAGTTACATGTGGATTGGTGAAGTCTAACTATATGATATCATCAACCAAAAATTGGTGGGAACATAAAACATTCAGAAGATAAAAATAATTTGACAAACACTATATGACTGCCAGCGGTAGCTGCAGCAGTCCAAAAAAAAAAAAAAATCCTCTATTTTTCTATTGCGTTCTTAAAAATAAAGATTTCAGAAAGGGTTGCAATAGAAGAACCATTGTTTGGATTTCTTAAACAACCTTCTGATTGATGTGTCTTTAACCACTTTTGTTGCTACCACAGAAAACTTACAAAAATCCCACTGTAAATGTTACCATTATGTGGCAGGATCTCTCTAGTAAATGATTTTGGAGTTTATTTTGGCTGGAAAAAAAGAAGAATAAATTCAGGATAGCTCATGGAACTACAAATGGATTCGTTGTGTGCTTCTGGAGCTTTTCTATTTAGGAGTCTATTTATTATCCACTTTTTATTTAGCTTATTCCCTTAATTACTAATAAACTCACTCACACACTCATATCCTCACTCATTTAATCACACACAGACTCTATATATAAATATAAATATAAATCCTTCTTCTATCAGAATTCTATTAGTGTATCCTAAGAACAGTCTGCATATGTGGCCTTTTTTCATTCAGGGCAAATCCTCTTTTCTGTAACAGTTCTGTTAATACAGCAGGACTAAAGAGGAGATCAGATACTGTACTGGTGTTCACACTTCCAGCTGCTACAGCACTAAAGCCCAAATTAACTACTGTGCTCGTGTTAATTGCTTCCTGCTTAATGTGCTTCTCGAATGTGCTCCTCTCTGCCCCATTGCAGCCTGAGAATGTCAGGACAGAAGATCCAGGGCTGGCTGAAATGACAGATTCTCCTTTTCTTCGGCTATCTCGCTATTTTAGTCATCCCAAGCATGAGTGGATATAAGTGAGCCTGGTGGAAAATAACCGAAATGGTGACATTAGGCACCTGTTCCTAAAGCGCAGAGTCTCTGAAATGAGCGGTGATTATTGCTGGATATTAAACTCTGCATTAAGCAAGGCGCCATTTTACAGAACCATCATCTGTCTCCAATATGCTACGAGATCTCCATTTAAACAGAAAGACAGGAGAAAAGAAAGCAAGAAAGTGCAAAGTTTCTCTCTCTTTTCTGGCTACCTGTTGTACAGTCAACCAGATCTCATGAAAGATCAAACAAATGATAAATATTATAAATCCGATTTTTCATAACTCTAAACTTTACCGTAAAATCTTTATACGCATGGTCTTTGAGGCCATGCTGATTTAATTCTTGTTAATTAAACTTTTGAAAACGGATCCACTTTGATTTTAAAAGACAGTGTGTAGGTGGGTGTGTACGAGTGCACATGTGCTGTCCCATTTATATACCCAGCTTTACGTCCCCTGGGCTTCAGCAAGCAGTAATTGTCGCTGTAAAACATTAATATGAACCAGATGAAGAAGGAAGGGATTTCTGGCATCACCGTTTTATGGATAATTTGAGGTTATTTACGCAGGATAAATGAGACTGGAAAGAACCACAGGCTAAGCTGCACAGGACACACAGTACACGCACACTGTGACATGCTCACCTACGGACACAGACGTAAAACAATAATTTAATTTTCAGAATTTATACCACAGTGCTATTGAACTCTACAATCTTGATTAGTCAGAAGGTGTTGAGTAATTTTACATAACATCAGCTTTGGCAAAATGTTTTCCATGAAAATAAAGTCTTCAGGATGCCTTTTTAACAAAGAGAAAAAAAAGGAGAAAAAAATAGTTTATAGTCACACCATAAATGGTAACAGGACTTGTTTAATGGACATTCCACAACATTAAATGTAACTATACACAGATAATAACGTATGACATTTCAAAAGTTCTCAAACTGCTTAAACGTGACCAACACACATCAGAATATTCTCTTATATGAACTTTATTCTAGAAACAGTAACAGTAACCTTCACATCAGGCCGCATCAGACCACCCGTCATTGATTATTTTCCTTTAACAGCATGCCACATCATGTTTTAGTTCTAACATAGCAGCTGTTGTATAAATAGTGACAATTCAAGGGGAGTAGTATCCACTAATGATCAATATTAATCCAATTCACCTTTCAACAGGAGACTAAATCTTGAATCTTGAAATCATAATGATGCTGCCAGTAAGCCACTACTGGGTTGCCAAAGAGAGCAAACAACATGGCCTTGCTTTCTAAGTGGAAATGATGGCATTATTCTGTCTATCCTGTCCTTCAGAATGACACTAGCCAAATATCCAGGCATTGCTTGCTTCTTTTTGTATTCGTATTTGCTTAGTGCGAGCTGAAAACAGGTTTAAAAAACAAGCAATTGTATCTGGAAATGCACAGTCCGTTACACCTGTAGCACATTATACAATGGTTTGTTCCAGTTAGTATCTTTAAAGAACTACTATCACACCCATATGTGGTTCTTTCCCAAACTGTTGACACAAATTTAGAAGGGCACAATTGTACACAATGTCTTTGTCTGCTGTAGCATTACAATTTCCCTTCACTGGAACTGAAAGGTCTTAAAATGTCCCAGCATGACAATGCACATGTGCACAAAGCAGACCATGAAGACATGGTATCTCAAGGTTGGTCTGGAAGAGCTTGAGTGTCCTGCATAGAACCCTGACCTCAACCCCACTGAACACATTTGGGACGATCTGGGATACTGACAGCACCCCAGGCCTCATGTGGCTGAATGATCACAAATCATCCCAACAGCCACACCCCAAAATCTAGTGGAAAGCCTTTCCAGAAGAGAGGAGCCTGTTATAAGAGCAAAGAGGGACTTAAATCTGAAATGGTCTCAATCGCAACAAGTACATCTGTGTGGTATGGGCGGGTGTCCGCATCTTTGTCAATGTGACTTATTTCAGGTCTTCATCTCCTTCACTGGCATCTGTTCCACTGCTGTCCATTAGATGGCTGACTTGTTCAAGAAACGCAGTGTCTCCGGCACTTACCACACTCTACTGTACCTGTGGCTCTATGTGCTGTTGGTTTAAAGCAGATACTGATGTCTTGCCTATGTATAGGAATACATTGTGACTTAACCATAATGATAACTAAAACAGGTGCTCGGAGTTTCCATGATGCTAAGAAACACTTTTTCTGAGGAAATGATGGGCATGATAATGATCACAATCAAGCATTTGTATTTGTAGAAAACAAGGATTTCTGAAAAAAAAAGTAAAACAAAACAAACAAAAAACCCTTTGTTACACCTGATCCTCATAAATTTTGATCTCCCAGGCCTCATTATTTTCTGACAAAAACATATTCAACGCACAAATACATTCTGATAAATAAAATACATAAATACATACATAAATTAAAACTTAACAGCCTGGAATATGATGCATTATAATAACCAGATATGCCAACATGCTAGCTAAATGTTTGAATCTGCACTACAGAAAACTCCAAGAAAGAAAAGTGTTCACTCTTCATTATGCAGACACCTGGTGGATCTGATCAAAAGCCTACTGAACTCAATACGTCTGATTATTAGATGGTATCGGACACTGAATCAATGCTTAGCACATTTAGCTGTGATTTAAATGGTCGAGGGAGAACGATAACAAGGAATGGGCTGGAAACACGCATCTCTGCGCAGACGTTATGAATAAGTAAACATCTACGCTGCTCTTTTTTGCATTTCCACCGTCGTCCCTAATGCAGGTGCTTTTAAGATGCATATTGTGTCATGCATAAAACATTTTCTATTCTGAAACCATGATAAATGATTGAAGGAACCACATATGCACCAAAACACCTCATCTAGAGGAAGAAGGAGAAGGACAGAGAGAGAGAGAGAGAGAGAGAGAGAGAGAGAGAGAGAGAGAGAGAGAGAGACAAACAAATGACAAATCAGAGCTGCTTTATCGTATCATCATCACCAAAGCTGGATATTCAAATTCAGATTTGCTTATGCAAACAAAAATTTTTTTTTCGATTTTTCTTGTTGACTAATTTATTACACCAGTGCCTGAAAGACTCTAACTTCAGACTGCCGATATCAAACCCCCCCCCCACTTCTTCATTCGAGTGTGGAAATGATTAAATCAATTTACGTTGATTTAGTATTTACTGCTTATGCAGCCGGAGTCATTTGTAATTAGCTTATTGCTTTTGATGTGATGTAATTCGATGAGAGGTTTTGAAGAGGACCAACAGTCTGTGAGAGACTCAAAGAGAGAGAGAAAGAGAGAAAGTCAGGCGCCAGCATTACTGGGCTTTTGGTCATCCCTTTGTTCAGGCCCAGCCGAAGGTGAAGAGGTGGGTTCTACCTGAGTAAAGGAGAATAGAAGGAGAGAAAGAGGATCTGAGTGTTGGGTTATGTGGCGCTCGGGCTGGGGAACGACCACCCAAACGTCTGGCGTCAACACTCCACAAGTGCTCATTACACCCCCAAAGTCTTTCTCCATCCTTCTTCTTACCTCATACATGCACACAATTACCCCTAAGAGTGAGTTACTCTGAGTCCCCTCCCTCTCCCTCGCTCTCCCTGTCTGTCTCAGTGTCTCTCGTTCTCGCTCTCTTTCAGCTCAGAGACCTGGTCTGTGTTATTGCCTTGATTGATGTAGGTGGCCAAAGTTCTGAGGTTAGAAGGATAGAGGTGGGGGTTATTGGTGTGTCCAGTATGGAAAGAGCTACCTGAAGATATCAGGTGACCTGAGAGAGAGAGAGAGAGAGAGAGAGAGAGAGAGAGAGAGAGAGAGAGAGGGGTAGCAATTATCAAACTGATCAAACCCCAAAAAAGGATCATTGTAACTGTATCTATAATCATTTAGTTAAAATTCAAGTACCTTTTTTAAAAACTCAGAAAATTTGGTTACATTTTCATCACAGGAACCCTTTCATAAAATTGAAAACTGTAGATCCAAAGTTCTTAGAAAGGTTTCTGTGGTGAAAATATGTCTAAAAAGTTTTTTTTCCAGAAACATAGAAACTCTGGAACTTTGTTGTATTTTCACTAAAGGAATCCTTTCCGAAATGAAGGCTGATTTTCACAACAGGAATCTTTTCAGAAACCCAGGATGCATTTTCCCTTTGAGATCCCTTTCAGAAACTGCAGGCACATTTTCATAAGAGGACCTTTTTCTGCAACCTGGGAGCTTTATCCCAGGAACTGTTTAGGAAACCATTTTGCATTTCCACTGTAGGAACCTTTTCAGAACCTTGGGAACTTTTTAAGAAACCCGGTACTTTTGGGTGCATTTCTACATGGAAGAAACATTACAGATTTAAGCCATAGTTTCAGAAAGCATGATAAGTTCCTGCGCCAGTCAGTGTGTCTTCTTTGCTGCAGACCAGGAACTACTGGCGTGCTTGTTCGGGGTGCTCTTTTTCTTTACAATAATTCCACTTTGCTGAAAAAAATATTAAGTTAAAGTGTTTATTTATCAGGATATAATGGTTTTCAAGCATAACCTTTTGCTAAACATCCATGATATCGTTTCAGGACCTTTGGTGTAAACACTAGGGGTAGTGCTTGCTAATGCAGACTTTGATTGAAGTTAAATTTAGTACGGTTCCTCTGGGGGTCAGAAAGAAAAATAATATGCTGCAGCTTTTGCTGCAAATACACACTTTCAAGTAGTGTATGTTATTTGAAAACAGACTTCTAGATTACTCTATTTCATACAACCACACACACACACACACACACACACACACACACATACACACACACACACACTCAGCAGCATTTGTGTCAGCATCCAACATATGGCTGAGGCACTAAAATACACATGGCTGCTGCCACGGTTACTAAAAAATGCTTTGCGGCTGTCTGAACATCCCATAATAAAATAAACTCAGCGTATTTTCGAGTTCCTGAGCCTTGGGTTTAATGACTGAAGATTTGAGTACGCCGACTGTATTTATACATGGAATAAAAAGTGAATATGAAATTGCATACAGCGTTTTAGAAAGTGAGGGCGGTTTGGGTTGGCAGACACAGTGGTAGTTTTGTCCCGGAGAAGTGTGTGTCATATGCCATCATATTAAGCCATAGGAAACTCAAAATCATGCACACAAGCTAGCAAAGTGAAATTAACCAACAGCACTGTAATGTCAGTAAGGACTGATCTGAACAGAGAGCGATAGACTGAGAAGCTGATGTGTATACATAACGAAACATGATTAATCAGCAATTGCATTTGGGGAAAGAATGCTTAGCATGCTAGTCATATTAGCATGCGAGCCAGCTGGTGCTTAGCAATATTTGTGTACTACGTGTACATTTCTCTGAGAACTCAGCCTTATTTAACATCACTATTTAATATCACTCCATGTCAGAATGTCAGACGTGTACACAGGAATGACATGATCCATAGGAAAATCTGTTGCATGACCATTTATGGAGTTTGATTTGATTAGTTGCTTGCTTTTTTGTACTAATTTGTAATAAGTGTAAATAATAACTGTATTCATCTATATATAAACCATGTCCTGTATGCATCATCCATAGATCATCGGTGAAGTGTACTTTATATGGTAACAACATATTTGCACAAATAAAAATACATACCCAAACATAACTTATATAAATGGTGCAAGATTTGATACCACGTTGTTACTCCTGTTATCATCACAAACATTATTGTTTTTCCAAAACTCTTGAAGCGTTTTATTCCTCTCATACAAAATTGCCAACTAGACGTAAGACATAGCAGTGCATAATAAAAAGTGAGAGACAGAGAAACGATGAATTGAAATGTAAACTGAAATACCAGAAAAACTGGTATACCAGTTAATACTTGGTTGGCCCCCCACAGTATCTTGGAGGGAACGTTGCACAGACCTCATGCTGATGTTTGTTGAGGCCCCAGCATTGAATTCCGATGTGACTTGAGGCAACGTTACATGCCTATCATGTGACGTGATTCTTGCCAGCCGACGCTGGTTACGTTCACGTCTTTTTATGGCCACGCTGTTGTCACAAGTTTTGCTGGAAGTCTTGTAGTCATGGTACACCCTTGAAATGCTCATATGTGAAAATCCAAACTTTGCTTCTACCTCTGAAATGCTATGATCCATCTCACGAGCTCCAACTATTAAACTGTGTTGAAAATCGCAAAATTGTGATAACTTGCCATTCTCACAGAGGAAACAGCCCTAGACGCTTCCATAGATGTCTATCGCTTTATATACACACTGGTGGATGCAAGCAATGACATGCATAGACGTTGTTGCTATGTATTTTGCATAGGCTCCAGTTTTTCAGGTACTTCAGTATAATGTGATGTTGCAGCACCCCCGTGGTCAAAAATTCATGACATTTGGTGTGCATCTAAAGATAGTAATCCACATTGTGAAATTTCATTAAGTTTGAGCCTTTACATTACAAGATATTGGCTAGTGAAATGCTATACTTTTGCTTTGAACATTATTCGTTAGGTGGCACTACGCCACAAATGAATAATAATGAGTTTGGGTAATGTACCTCCAGGAGGTCAGGTTCATAATTTTAAGCAACAGTTTTCAAGCTATTGCCCAAAAAGTGCTTTGAGAGTACTCCATTTCAGGGGGAGCTAGCATGAAGGTCAACACACACCTAGGGCCACAAACCTTACATTCTGTATCAGACATGTGGAGCTACAACCATGCCGAGTGTCATGAGGACTGGTGAAGTCTAAGTGTATATGTTATCGTTGACCAAACACTGGTGAAAAAAAAGGAAAGCAGAAGAAGAAGAAGAAAAACATTCATAAGAACTATATGACCACTAGCTAGCTGTGGTAGTCATAATGATTTATTAAAGAGCTTCAGTGAAACTCATTATTTCCTGTTATCACTTCCATTAGGGCAGTTATAAACAGTTATAAACAGTGAGTGTTTCCTCACTAGCCTATCTTTTTTTTCTTGTCTGCCCTACAAAAGCCCTACTTGTACAAAGCACTGACATTGGTGACTCCTCCAAATATTATTTAATAAATATCTTCCACATCAATACATCAATAATTGCACGTTTTATTAAATATGTTAAAGTGGAGCGTCGGTCAATGAGCTGTTACTATAGAAATGATAATGTACTAGAACAAGCACATTAATATAAATCTGTGGTTTAGCTTCCAGCCGTAACTACCGTCAGCTACTGTTATAGAAAAAAACATCAACAGAAGAAACAAACAGTCAGAATCGAGAACATAACAGCGCAGCACCGTATTATAACTGTTAGTGGGAGGCAGGAGATAACAGTTCTCAGGCCAGGAAATGGAGATGTGCAATTTCTAGCTCTTTCCTTGGTCAGAGATAAGACAAAGAGAGTGAATTATAATTTAAAAAAAGGAGAAAGTGAGAGAAGGAGCATTGGGGTAAGGGGTCTGGGAATGAAAGCATAACAGCAGTAATGAGAAAATGAGAAAACATGTGGTGTGTCACTTTTGGAAGCCTTCAACAACACGGAATAACAATTACAGTGACCAGAGGTGAGAGAGAGAGAGAGAGAGAGAGAGAGAGAGGTGTGTGTGTGTGTGTGTGTGTGTGTGTGTGTGTGTGTGTGTGTGT
>JAOVVH010000043.1:4376837-4392382 GCA_028566435.1 Scorpiodoras heckelii
CACACACACACACACACACACACACACACACACACACACACACACACACACACACACACACACACACACACACTCCCAGTCTTTCCATGCCTGTCTGTGTCTCCAAAAGAGCAGAAAATCTGAGTTTGAGAGATCCTGTTTATGGATCGGCCTGGCCGAGTAATTCTGATTCTATATTGATTTTGATGAATATACCCTGCTTTCAGGGAGAAAAAGGGTCTGGTTTGCTTCGGGAGCTAATGTTACAGGTTTAAGCCTTTTTTCTCTAACATCCCTCTGTTTTTAATAACAACCAGGAATAGGGGAAGACTGCTATCGAAAGAACTAGATCAACCTATAACACATTGTGAAAGTTTCCCAAACAAATTGTCCTCATTTGTGGACATTTTTCATGAGCCAAGATTAATCGAACACTTTTTCACGTCCTGATTTTTACCCATCTCTCTGTCAGGGACAGACACTTGAGGGGTGGTAAGTGGTAAACACGAGACGGAAGGTGTAAACAGCAAAGGAAATGTGAGATGAATGAGAGGAATAGACCTGCCTATATTGCCTATATAATATTGTCTATATTTAGAGTTGAGTAGAGACATAAAGATGGAGAACGGAGAGCGCCGGAATGGTTTAAATGCGATTGTAGAGGGGATGAAGAGTGATGGAGGGGTGAAAACGTGAGCTGGAGAGGTGGAAGAGGATGTCTGGGGATGAAAATTCCTTTTAAAACTATTACATACTGTCCTGAATACATCTCTTCTTCCTTTCCTCTATGTTTACATGTAGCATTGGTAAGGCAGAAAACACAATGGTGCATGCTGTTATAGGAAAATAATCAAGGATAGTGTAGTGTCATGCTGCCTGACATGTCCTGGAGTTAGTGTTAGTACCTTGAAGTTGATTATTTTCCTATAATAACCATACCCTGTAATGTTTATTCCTATTATATTGCAGAAACATTACCGATTACACTACCATTTTTAATTATGAAAGAGCAAACGAAAAAGACAAGCATTTGTAACTGTTTTCATTTGTATGAAATTAAACGAAAATCCTAGGACATCCCCATATGGTGAGGGAACAACTGTTTATAGATGTTATAACCTATAAGTGACAAGAGGATCTTTTTTTTTTGTTAATGAAAAATGTAATTGTTTGCAAATTGCTATGATAAAAGAGGAATAAACACTTCAGGACATGGTGTTATTGGAAAATAATCTCTCTCTCTCTCTCTCTCTCTCTCTCTCTCTCTCTCTCTCTCTCTCTCTCTCTCTCTCTCTCTCTGTTTCTCTGCCTCTCTTTCTTTGGACAGCTGTTTCTGGCAGATGTTAACAGGCCCTAAATACAGTGAAACAGACTCTGACACTTGTGTAGTGTCGGTGCTGGTCCAGCTGAGGCCTGATTAGTTCAGAGACAGCACTACTATGATCAGGATGCCATGTTGCATGTGCTGTGCACTCATCTGCATATACACACAGGCGTTTTGTTCCGGCGGTGTTATAAAACTACGAAGCGGAATCCCAGCTCTCTGCATGTTCATGTCAGCGTGACTAACCTCATTTTTCTCACCCATAGACAGTGCACTAAAGGTGTATAAATTTCATTTCTTTATTTTGAATTTCACCTCGAGCAATTCAATAAATCGCGGCATGAAACGGGAATAAAAGGAAGGGGAGAATATAAAAAAAAAAGAAAGAAAGTGAACGCTCGATGAGATTTCAGACGAATCTGATAAATTACTCCCAGAGCCAATAGACTCTAACTGGCTCTCCTGTTGCTATGCTGCAGAGTTTCGAGCGTTTTATCGCGTTAGTTGGTTCTGTCTCACTTCACACGAAGCCCTCGAGACCCTTGCTCTAAACCTCACTCCGGATTTCGCCAGAGCTTGCTGACTCGCTGTCACTGCACATCACATTAAGCCTGATATTATATATACTATTCAAAAAAGTACAAAACCAGCCACATTAACTTTCTATCCTCACTCAGATCTGTGTCTGATGTGAAATGAATTACAAAGGCAGTTGGTTTTTGACTTTCTTTCTTTCATTTTTTTTTTTTGCACCACAAGGGGAAGACGAGAGAAGCGAGAGTCATGTTTTATTGCGACTCAGCTTCTTAATTTGATCTTTTAAAACTAAGTTGCTTCAGGTATGCAGTACGAGGCAGCGCAGATAGCCTGAGGGTGGAGAGAGACAGAGGAACCCTGGGAGAATTCCTCATCTCTGTCTCTCCCTCTCTCTTTCCCTTTCCCCCATCTGCACCTCCTCTGAAGTTGCCCTTGGTTCTACATGTGTAATGCTAATTATGAATGAGGGAGAGTTAGATCAGTACAAACCCATCAAACATTTTACAGCAGGCTGCTATTGTAATAAAGATCAATGAACACCATATCGGTACCCATCCTGAAAGGCTAGGGTGGGGTGCTGGGGTTTTGAGTAGACGCTTTTTCATTTATTTCCTGCACTCCATCGCTCTCTCTCATCATCAGTACCAGAGAGGAGCGGATCAGTTTTAATTGCCGTTTGCCGTCGCTGTGATGTGATGTGTTGGGTGAAAAGAAAGGCAGCCATCCTACAGGAGCCTGTGAAGCACTGAATGAGACAAACATGGCCTGTATTTGCATGAATTTTTCAGTGACTAGATAACAAACTTCTGTCTAAAATCTCCACCAGCCTCTAAGGTCATACTGACCATGCCACATTATTAGAGTATGTCAGATCAAATTCTTTCTGTCTCTCTCCCCTTTTCCTAAATATCTATATAATATATACAGTAAATATATCTCTCACACCTAAAGATAAGGATTCAGGAGTTCTGCTACACTACAAAGCTGTTGGTCACCTCCACACTTCTGACTGTTCCTCCTGTTTTCAGCTCACAACCTCCCTTTATCTGTGCTCTCATTTCCTTTCTTCTGTGGTCTGTGTAACTCCCACGGGAGTCTGTATTCTCCAACATCTGAACGCAGCCCACACCTGCTACTCTTACTGGCCGAATTAACCCCAAATTAACCTCAGGAGTACAGTGTGTCCCTATCCCCATCACTCAAAGTTATTTCACAGTGCTGCACAAAACACACAGTTATCCCTTTAAAACACATATTCAAGTGCTACATACATAAGCTAGACTAGTCAGTTGTTTATATCGTGGCAAATAGAACCAATCATAAATATCTAGGGTGGTACATTTAAAACCTATGGGAGAATGTAGGACTTGTCAGAATTCCTTTAGTAGCAGGCAAGATTGGTCAGAATTCCTTCAGGAGAAAGCAGGATTGGTCAGAACTCCTTCAGGAGAAAGCAGGATTGGTCAGAACTCCTTCAGGAGCATGCACAATTAGACAGAATTCCATTAGTAGCAGGCAAGATTGGTCAGAACTTCAGGATTGGTCAGAATACCTTTAGGCGCAGGCAGAATTAGTCAGAATTCTATTGGTAGCAGGCAAGATTGGTCAGAACTCCTTCAGGAGAAAGCAGGATTGGTGAGTATTCCTTCAGGAGTAGATAGGATTGGTCAGAATTCCTTCAGGAGCAGGCAGGATTGGTGAGTATTCCTTCAGGAGTAGATAGGATTGGTCAGAATTCCTTCAGGAGCAGGCAGGATTGGTCAGAATTCCTTTAGTAGCATGAGAGAATGGTCAAAATTAGTTCAAGTGAAGACAGGATTGGTCAGAATTCCTTCAGGAGCAGGCAGGATTGGTCAGAATTCCTTTAGTAGCATGAGAGAATGATCAAAATTAGTTCAAGTGAAGACAGGATTGGTCAGAATTTCTTCAGGACCAGGCAGGGTTGTCAGAATCCCTTCAGGAGCAAGCAGGATTGGTACGAATTCTGTTTGTAGCAGGCAGGATTGGTCAGAATTCCTTCAGGGCAGACAGGATAGAATAGAATTTCTTCAGGAGCATGTGGGATTGATCAGATTATCTTCAGAATCAGGCAGGATTGGTCAGATTATCTTCAGAAGCAGGCTGGATTGGTCAGAATTCCTTCAGATTTCCTTCAGGGGCAGCTGTGCCATTTGTATACATTTTGAACTTTATCAGGATAACCAGGCATTGTGTTGAAGGACATAGACAGATTTTGGAAACAAAAATATGTCATTCAGATTTAAAGCTAATTTCTTAAATGCTAATAAGTAAAATTTTTATCATTAAGTCATTTAGTAATGACATAATACAATGTTTTGACCATGTTGTGTGCTTCTGAAGGGTGGTTGGTTTTAATCCAGCATGAGCTCCTACATGCTGTGAGTCTTTAGATCAGCAGCCAAATTATGAGTAATGCACTTCACAGATGATTAAGCATAATTAACAAGCCAACACACTGAACTCTTAAGTACAGCATTTGTGTAGCGGTGTGTGCCCCTGTGATGTTTCTGATCTCTGCTCAACAGTGTATTTGTTAAACTTTCCTCTCTATTATTAAGGCTTTAGATATCATAGAGATCATATTTGGCGTAGATAATCTAACACGCTGCATCTATTTGCCTGAAAAGTCACGATCTTATCACATTCTTATCAGGCGTCTAAAGAGCGGTGAGCAAGTGAGCGTGCTTTGCCTTAGCATAAGAAACGTGGGCCTTAATTTAATGCAGCAATCGAAGCATTTTGGTATTTCAGCTTTAAAAGGCAAGCATAATCTGCGCAAGCTGTTTGTTAAAGGGTAAATCAAATCTAATTGAGGATAATCATGTTATCAGATGAGAGAGGATCCTGAACAGGCTTATCAGGCCAGAACTCCAACTCCTTATTTTAATCCTGCATTCTGTCAGCCAGCTTTTAATTGACTGGCTAGTTTTAAGGCGTTTTCTTAAACGATAATGCTGTGGTGTTAAACTGAATTTTTAACACACAGAATCCCTACTGATCCCTACTGAATTCTGCTTTTAGCATTTTGTTCTGTCCTTCAAAAGTACTTGAGAAAATGGATCAGATTTGTTTTGCTCTTCATTCTTATAGTGCTTATGTACTTTTCCGCAATTTATTACTGACCCAGATCCCAGCCAGTTAAGAAGTAAATGTACACCATAACCTCTATATGACTGGAGAATAAGTTGCAGATACATCTCAAACTGAAGACTGACATCCACTGCATCGCATTTACTTGACTAAAAATAGACGTTTGACCTCTTTTCCATGCTCGGTGAATGAATAAACACATCGGGGTGTACTGTTACAGGAAAATAATCAATGACACTGTGGTGCAATGCAGACTAATTCAAAGAAGAGATACTATTACTGCCCCAAAGTTGATTATTTTCCAATATCAGCACATCCTGAAGTGTTTTATTACTCTACACAGCTATTTGTTTGTCGAATGTCTGCAAAACAAGTTCATTTCTGTTAGTACTTACATTATAGCAGCTATAAACCATCATTCTCTTACCAACCTCACTTTTTTCACACTCTTGATGTTACAAAGACAAAACAAAGCAGTTCGGCATGGTACTGAGGATCCCCATAGCCAAAGCTTAAAGTAACAGCTTCTTCTCCGACTGTTGCAAATAGCTGACACTGGAGACTCCTTCCAATTACTGCTAAATAAACCTTTTCCCATAGAAAAATTCAACCATATCAACAACTATCAATTCACTGAATAATACAGTTAATACTTGGTGTTTCCCCATGAGATCTTGGAGGGAATGTTGCACAGTCCGCACACTGATGTTTGTTGAGGTCCCAGCATTGAACTCCGATGTTACTTGAGAGGGTGTTGCACGTCTATCACGTGAAACGATTCTTGCTAACTGATGCTGCTCACGTTCACCCAGTCTTTTTATAGCCAGACTGTTGTCATAAGTTCGACGATTTGCCAGAATTCTTGTAGTCACTGTACACCCTTGAAATGCTCATATGTTAAAATCCAAACTTTGCTTCTACCTCCGAAATGCTATTAAACCACATTGAAAATCGCAAAATCATGATAACTTGCCATTCTCATGGCGGCAACAGCTCTAGAAGCTTCCACAGAAGTCTATCACTTTATATACACACTGGCAGACGCAAACAATGATGTGCATAGGTGGTGTTGCTATGTATTGTGCATAGGCTGCTAGTACAGCTGTTTTTCTGGTACTTCAGTACATATGGAAAAGCCACTGTACTAACCTCTGTCAAGAAACAATAGCATATTAGAACAGACATTAATATAAAACTGTAATTTGGCATGCCAAAGCTGAAGATATAGCAAACTCAATGAACACTTTTTGTCCAACCCGAATCAAAAATTCAACAGTGCTGTTGTATAGAGAGGAAATAATAATGGTCTCACTCTTAGTCAAAGGCTAAAACTAGCATTTATACCTTTTGTTTTTATATAATTCATTGATCTACATCCAATCTGAATTCCTCAATCATTTGAATTTGCAATTTTTCTTTAAACAGTTTGCATAACTTTTGCATTGCATATAAAAAAAATCTGAAGGTTAAATTTGAGGTCTGTTGCTTTTCTCCAAATTCTATTCGAGTGAAATAAAACAAAATCCCTTGAAACGTTTCATTTACAAATTCGTACAAATTTCACAAATGTGGTCAGGTTTTCAAATAGTGTTCGAAATAATATGTTAATGGAGTATGTCTTATGTCAAATTCTTAGCATTGCCTCGTTCCAAACTTCTTGGCAACTGCCAGACTGGATCTTCTTGGAAGGGCACCAATAGTGAAATGTCAAAGCCAGTAAAGGAGCTTGCCATTTCTGCATATCTTTACATAAATTTCAAACCTGATCTTGACAGGAAGCATGAGCGGTTTTGTTAGAATATAACTCAACACAGAATCTCAACATGGACAAAGTAAAGCTTATATTTTGCTGAGCTTCAATGTCTCCTTAGTGATGATAAATTTCCTCTAGTTGAATCACACTGGCCCAAATATTCATGAAAATTATCATCTTCATCACTATATAACGCTACCAAAATGATCTTCAGAAATGCACAATGCACTGCACTCATGATCACAATGCTATGTCTCATTCTTCAGCCATGACCTGAAACCTCTTAACATGCCCAGTGCTGGGGAATGATAAATGTCATCCACTGGCATCAGACAATAGCCAGCTCCATGATCCCAACCAGCCCTCTTGCTGTCGGGGTAAAGCTGTTTGGCTCTGGCTTCAGGTCTGCAGAGGTCTCGGATGAGAGGTGTAGCTTTCCGACGACAAACACAGGCTGTCGTGGCATGACACGAGAGATCGCTGGTAAACAGGAGACTGCAGAGACAGCTGGAGGAGTTTGGACTTGTGCTTCACATGCTGGCCTGTTGGACTCGGTATTGGACACAGGGCTAAGAGCATTAGTGTTTGTGATAGGGAAAACAAAATAGCCGAGCAGGAATGTTGGGAGGGCTGCATAACTATGCTTTTCACTTTCTCTCTGTCTGCTACTCTCATCCTCCTGCTTTTAAGATTAGAGATTTAATATAATATACATTTTACATGCAAATTATTCTTGACCTTGCTTTCCCCCCCCCATTTTTCAGACCTATGATCATCTTCTCTGTGTAGAAAATGTGGAAATGTGGTTAAAAAAGGCACAAACATTCCCTCTAGGTTTTACTTGAAAGGCCACATTCACTTTTTTAAGTTAGTGTCCCAAAGAATTGTTGTTTTCCAGAAATGTTTCCTAGCAAGATGCAATGACACTTTATTTATCCAAAGGGGAACTGAGACAATTCCAGCAGCATACATAAAGGACAAACACAGATACACATAAAATACAGTAAGAATAAAATAAAAATGAAGTAAAACTAGACATATTGCATAGCGCTGTGTGTAATCTGACCACCACATGATGTCATAGAAATAGACGAATGGGGTGAAATAAGCATACCAAATTGCAGAATTGGTGCTTAAGCAGTTCTTGAGATATTGACTGGGCAGGTACAGCGATGATGACCCTATGGATGAAATGTGGTGTGTGTTTAAAGTATGTGGTAGTGATGCTGGGTGTGGTTTTCCTGAACACCGTGCTGCCCCCATCCTCCATGGGCGCTTTGCTCCACACCCTGCTTTTCACAGGGTGGATGCCAACCCCTTAAACCCCCTCTCGTGCTTATAACAACATCCCACACCTCTGACCTCTACAAGTTTGTAGCCTACCCACCTCCTCTGCTTGCACTTGCACTTACATAGCCACTTTATTGGACAATTAAAAGACAAAGCACTGATAAAATGGTACGAGAAAATCCTCCCAATAGCTGCCAAAGTTTAATACATGTATACTATGGCTGGCTGTTCTAATAAATATACAGGCTGCACTGTCTGCACAGATCCATACTGTTTTTGACAGTGTTACACAGAATGTGTTTACAAACTATCTATATACTGTTATATACTGTACTTACAATGTTACTCGAATTTATATATAATACACATCTTCCCAATGTGTCCCCCAGTTATATAGTCCCTTTGTATAGTGTTTGTCTATACACTAAAGTACCAGAAAAACTGGTACCAGAGCCTATGCATCATTGGTTGCATCTGCCAGTGCGTATATAAAGCGATAGACTTCTATGGAAGCTCCTTTAGCAGTTTACACTGATTTTTAACGCAGTTTGACAGTTGGCGCTCGTGAGATGGGTCATAGGTAGAAGCAAAGTTTGCATTTTCACATATGAGCACTTCAAATGTGTACCACGACTACAAGTGACCAGCGTTGGCTCCCAGAAATCATTTCATGTGACAGGCGTGCAACACTGCTTGAAGTAGCATCGGAATTTAATGCTGGGGCCTCAACAAACGTCAGCATGAAGACTGTGCAACGTTCAGTCCAAGATCCCAGGAGGGACCTACCAAGTATTAACTGGTATACTAGTTTTTATGGTATTTCAGTGTACATTTACAGTATTGCTATGCTATATAAGGTACATGAAGCACAGTATATTGTGTTACAGTTCTATACAGTGTAATAGTTATGTACTGTATACAGAATTATCCAATGAAGAGGTAGTGACGGTTGCTTTAATGTGTCTAGTCCAGATAATGCATAAACTTACAATGATGCATGGGTAAAAAGATGGATTAGAGTGTGGAGTTTGTGAAAGAAGTGACCTGTGAAAGGACCTTCCTGTAGCAGATCAGGAGCAATCTGCCACTCGGTGTACTCCTTTATCCCTGCAGTGTTTTACAGAGTGGGTGGGAGGTTTTCATCATAACCAGGAACACTAAGAAAAGAATTCCTGCTCTGTAGAATATCATAAGCATTAAAAATAATTCAAAGGGAAATTTAACATGGTCTCAGGTACATTCACTAGAAATTATGAATGTTAAGGTAAGGGCTGAAGTTAGAGGTTGTAGATCTTCGTACATGTTTATTTTTTATATTTTTATTTTTTTATATATTTCTATTTGTTTTTATTTAATAAATGCTGAATGATGCAAAAGAATGAATGAAAAGAATGATGCAAAGTTTATCCATTTATAGTTGTAGAGTGTCCATAAAACAAATTAACAGACTTATGTCTAAATAGACATGTTCTTGCCTGCCTCTCTAATTTTCTCTCTTGAACTTAATAAGACAGAAAAATGCAGCTCATGATGTTGCAAAGAAACATATTTTGTTGAATAACAGCCTGATCCCATAAGTGATTTTGTTCATAAGAATAATTTACGAGCCTTCAGAACATTTTGTATAAAGATACTTGTTATGAATCTGAAAATTTAAGACCATACTCTTAATAAGATTGTGTTTGTATGTATATGTGTGTGTGTGTGTGTGTGTGTGTATAAAGGTAATCCTGAGCTCAGTCCCTCCTTTTCCATAGTGACCTGACCAGGCCATAGTCAAAACACCGCAACCGCTGTGCTGCATGGTCCTAAAGCTCCTATTAATCACAATCTAATTCAATCCCAACAAACACATAAAACTGCTATGGATTTATTTCACTTTATAAACAGATGTCTCTGGTGATCCGTGTAAAGTGATACACAGCAGTCATCTGGGACGGTCCCCATTTCTCCAGCCGGAGCTCCAAAAGCAGAAACACATGTTGTCCCCAGTTTGACTGCCATCGTTGGACTGAACTCGGGCACGCAGACTTGTGTCTGGTCTGATCCGTAACCGTTTTTGCATTTTTGATTAATTCCCTCTACCGTTATTTATGATCTTCCAGCCTTTTGAACTTCGGAAATCAAATGTGGAAAAGTACAGAATTGAAAATGTTTTGAAGGAATTGGCTTCTGGAAGGCCCAGAATAAAAAAAACCCTAATAATAAAAAAAAAACCTTTTGAAGTTGGAGAACTCAAATCAATATTCGATAGACATCTGTACTTGATCTAGACCTGATTGGACCTCTACGAACTGGAACTGTCCAATTGCAATCTCTTTTAGTAGCTACGTTTTTTGTGACCCGGAGACAGAAAAGAGCGAGACAGAGAAAGGGATACGGATGCCTGCGGTATGCCAGTCACCGCTGATTATCCGTGGAGAGCAGCGAAATGTTTTGTGTGTGAGGAGTGTATGGGGCAACAGAGCATCGAATCAAAGCTCTACTCTGTTATTAGAACCAATCTGCCACTGAGGAATGAAAACCCTACTGTGAGCTTAAAAGGAGTTGTCTCATTTGATCATTTATTACACATTTTAAGCGCTTTTGAAATGGCTGAGGCCAATGTGGTCGGCGTCCCTAATTGGAGTGCTTTTTCTCCCATTAATGCATCCAGACTTGCGATTCTCCCTCCCAAGGATCACAAGCGCTCATTACAAAGTGCTTGTCAACAGCTAACAGTTGTTGCCGTTGCCATACTTAGATCCTATTTGTGCATTCTTTTAAGGAACAGCTGCCGCCAACTATATCCTGTCGCCTGCTATCCAAACGTCCTGACCCGAGAGATTAGCGATGCTTGTTTATCCGACGATCTTGCTTGAACCTCATGATAGACTTGTTTTAAGGCAGGAAGCCACACGACAAAGACACTGAGCCTTTATTAAACTCATCCAGACCATAGACTCTGTACTTGGATTATTTAGGTCTGTGTACTGCCTGCTATCCCTTCAAGAATTCCTATATTTGTAATGCTGCTTAACAGCTTTGGGGGGAAAAAAATAGTGCCTGTGTTTAATACTGTACAGCTCTGGGGTTCGCTGTTATTTTTAATGCTGTTTCTGTGAGGGGGTTTTGAGCCGTGCATTTGCTTATTCATTCAGAACCACCCTCTCCCACACCACTTGCGTCGAATTCCCTCGCATCCAATACAGCCCATAATTCAGCAGTGTTGTCTCTCACTTTGACGTACACCTAGTAAACATGTAAAACATTCCTACGGGATTCGCTGAAATTTTAATAACTCCGGTTTGTCGAACCACGGCTGGCCAGGCCACATATCAGTTACTGCTCCTTAAAAGCTCTGGCACGGGCTGCTCTTTGCTAAACTCCTGCGTAGGAACTCCAGAGTAGATCCTTGTCCAAAACCAACAGTCAGCAGAAGCGGTACCTTTTGGAAATGCGGTTTCCAGTTTCTGCGGTGTGTTTTTCCAGCGGCCGTGATGAAATCGACGTCTAGGCCTGTTTTACCTGCGTGTGTCAGGTGATAGCCTGGCTAATGACTCTGGAAGCCAAACAGAGAGGCTTTCTGCTTGAGGTTTCACACAGACATCCCTCTACCCCTCCTCGCTACACTCTTAAAAGTGTCCCTCTGCCGGTAAAATGTGATCTTCTCATTAATAAAGGACACGCTTCGTTTCGCTTACTCATTACTCGCCCTCTAGGGGGAGCAGCGGCTGGACGAGTTGCCTTGTTTTTCTTTCCTCGTGAACAGTTATGGCCCACTGTGAGCACTTAAAGTGGCCTTTGTGGAGCACCACTGATTCATTGCACATTGATGCAAGTGCGTGTGTGTGTGTGTGTGTGTGTGTGTGTATATGGCTGTGCATGTTAGCATGGATGTATGCACTTTGTTTTTTGTTTTTTAGCATTTTTCAATATTAATCCAAGAAAACATGTAAGAAATGCAAAAAAATGGATTAGCCGATCTCAGTCAACAATGTTCTTTTCCAGGGTTAAATGACATTCTAATGATTTACTTAGATTTAGATTTAGGAGCATCATGTACACGTGCTCATCCATGCAGTTATACAATCAACCAATCATGTAGCAGCAGAGCAATGCATAAAGTCATGCAGACATCGGTTCAGAAAGTGTTTGTCATCTCTCCTGACATGGTTGTTGGTGTCACACGAGCCGGTTTGAGGATTTCAGAAACAGCACGGATTCTACACATAACAGTTTATCTACAGTTGTTTGCACTTACAAAATCGTACAATAAAACAAACAAACAAACAAACAAACAAACAAAACAACCATCCAGCCTTGCTGATAAGACAAATCAGAGCAGAAAAGCCAGACTGGTTCGAACCTGACCAGAAGGTTATGGTAACTCTAATACTCGCTCTTTACAGCCATGATGAGCTGAAAAGCATCTCACAATGCACAGTACAATCAAAACTTGAGCTGAATAAGCTACAGGAACAGATCACATCGGGTTCCTCTCCTGTCAGAAAAGAGCATGAATCTGAAGCTATGGTAACTCAAATATCCACTCTTTATAGCTGTGATGAGCTGAAAAGTATGTCACAATGCACAACATAATCAAAACTTGAGCTGAATAAGCTACAGGAACAGATCACATTGGGGTCCTCTCCTGTCAGCCAAGAGCAGGAATCTGAGGCTACTATGGACAGCTACTCTCATCTAGTGAGTCTGATCACTATAGCGTCAGAGTTTTCACATAATGCAATATTTGTCATCATATTTAATACGCTGATGTTAGTGTGAATTTAGGTGACACAGTAGGAGCACCACACGACAGACTCAGCTTGTCTTCTCCTTCTCCTCCCGATGGCCCCTCACTCCTCCACCTCCTCCTTCTTCAAGCCGTCACTGGAATATATGTTTCACGGGCCGTCGAGGGCCAGTAAAAGCCTCAAGCCGTCATGTTGTTGTAGCTGCGCTAACAGGGCTCCCTCTGTAAGCAATACTTCTCTCTACAAGTGGACTGTGTGTTGTTTTTTTTGTTCTTAGTGTATTGCTTTGGACTATTAAGAAGCCCAGTCAAGTCAGATAGAACCAGATATAGCTGTTTTATTTTTTTCTTCTTTTTTTTTGTCATGACCAGTTTAGTTTTATCACTTTTTACCATAAAGTGGTTCTGGTACAGGTCATGCTGGTTGAAACTTGAGAATTCAGCATGACCGTGAGCGCAAGTGTAATAAATGAATAATAAAGTATTATTGCGATGTAATAAAGCTAATAAATGACTACTACAGGTTGTTCTACACCAGCAGGAAGACTGTATAAATTAAACAATATCCATTGTACACAGGAATTAAAAGCTAAATCCTGATTGGCGCATTCTGACTTCTCGCTTAAACACACACGATCTATTTCACATGATCTTCACCAGGATCTCTTTGTCACTCCGTCTGTAACCAGAGAATGATGCAGAAAACAGCTTTTATTTCTGTGCTTCCTGAAATCGTTCTGAAAATGCCGTATCCTTGGCCTCCGTCGCATTTTCGTTTTGTTTTCTTCTCATGTCCAGTGTTTTCACCTCTCAGCTGGCACCGGTTGAAGCCAGATCCCTGCTGATTCCAGATCAGTTTACCTCATGTCCCCCCGTGCACGCATCCCCCCCCCAATCCAGCTCAAGGCTAGGGCGTAACAGCACCGCTGTTAGCCAAAACCCAAAAGTCCTGCTGCTTCCAGATCAGTTTGCTCAATGTTTGTTTTTCCTTTTTCTCTGGTGGCGAGTGTGTAATTGTGCTTTTTTTGCCAGTTACAATCGGGTGAGGGTTGATAAATAAATTCTAATAACACTAATAATGCAGCTGCAGTGACGGAGAGCAGATCCAGGAGCTGTGTATATGTATGTGAGTGTGTGTATGAACTTGTGTGAAGAGTAGAAGAGAGAGAGAGAGAGAGAGAGAGAGAGAGAGAGAGAGAGAGAGAGAGAGAGGGGCTGATTCCCAGCCAAGCAAAATACAGGCTGATTTATTGCTACTCAAAAATCATTTGATTGAGTTTGCACAAACATGGGTGTGGCACATGTGACACATGAGGTAAAGGGGTGTTAGTGAGTGTGTGCACTTTACTGTGTTGGGAAGACATATGTGCGTGCATTTGCGAGTGTATAATGTTCTCATATATATATATATATATATATTATCCACAGTAGCCACACGTCTCTAAACTCTAAAGCACTCTGACAGTTCCTTAATGCACTGGCACCAGACACAGCCATTTCCAGATCGCTTTATCGTGCCTCGTTCCAACTCTTGTCTAAGCAACAACTCGTTGTGCTTCCTCTCCCCTCAGCGCTCTTCTGCACTGTAATCCCTCTCTCCTCTTTCTCTGACTGACTCTGACAGCACTGTAATGCCTCATGTGGGCAGGGAATCATTTTTTAAGCTGGATGAATTCTTCTCTGTGCCAAAGGTAAGTGTTTTGGGCTGCCACTAGAGGTTTTCACTCAGACTGAAACTTTAGTTCTCTTCATTACTCCACTACTTGTTTTTATCCTTAGTTTACACACATGCCTTTCCAGCACCACCCCAATCCCTCTTGCTCTCACCTTCAACTGACGATTTAGCTCAAACGTTCTGTGATTAAAGTGAACAATGTTTCCATGCTGAGAGGTGCCTCTGTACACACACACACACACACACACACACACACACACACAGTCCCTGGAGACCATGTCTGGCTGGGGAAAGTGTGTGTAAGTGCACTAGTGAAGTGTATATATTTAGGCCTGTTACAAGCTCCATTAAAATGTGAGTGGGAATGAGGGAGGTTGCATCAGTCACACAACATTAAGACAAGTTTTTCCATCTTGCCCTCTCTGACATTTCACGCGTCCTCAGTCCATCATTGGCCAAGAGTTCAGGCTGAAATGGACAGACAATGTCTTAGAAACTCCAGAAGTCCTTAAAGACCCAAAAGTACAGGAAGAATGTATTGTGGAATTGAGTAAAAAAGTAAAAATCATTTTTAAAAAAATAAATAAGGGAATGGTGAGAACAATCACTCAGTCATTTAATCAATCAATAAAACTGGGTGAAAAAAATAGGGACAAAATATAAACTGGTTAGGTAAGTCATCTAGCCACACATTTAATGTAATAGTTTAATTAATCAACAAAATACATTTCAACATTAAGAGAATCCCAGATCAAGACTATAACCTCAGACCTCATACAATGAAAACAAGCTAGTTATCACACTTTAATTTCAACATAATAAAGCCTGCTGGGTTTTTCATGCAAAAAAGAAGTAAGTGTGGAAGTCAAAGTCTCCAGAAGAGCTGTGTCAGATTCTCCAAGACACTCAGTAAAACTTAAAAGTTAATTTCCTTGTAAAACTGCACATATTTTACCTGGGAACACTGTTTAAGAAAAAGGCACACCAAATTATTTAGTTTATTACTGTTTACTGCACTTTAGTGTTTACTATAGTGTTTACTGTTACTATAGTGTTTTCTTTTCTGTAGAAACATCTTCATTATTTTCGAAGGCATCTTTGCTTTACAGCGAGTCTTTGCATGTGCCTAAGACTTCTGCAT
>JAOVVH010000043.1:4407240-4418645 GCA_028566435.1 Scorpiodoras heckelii
ATTTGAAAGCTCAGTAATGTGAGGAAATTTTGCCATGTTTATAGTTATAGAGCATAGGTGGTAAAGCCACCAAAGTACTTGATTGACCAGGGTCTAAAGGAAAATATCTTTGTTCATTTCAGATATTTTTTTCATTTACACCCAAATCTTGCATCACACACTAGATAGATCCATTCTAATCAGTATTTCAGGACTAAAATGCAAGCTCTTAAGTGCTTATAAGATGGCATGATCTGCACAGACTACAGGCGATCGCTATGCTGCAGGTCTGTTTTGAATTCTAGATGTGATGAAACTGTTAAGTACAGGTGTACTATGGTATGGCCTGTTTCAATATAATTTTTTTTTGCAATTTCACATCGAGCAAATGAAATGTGGCAGCGGGTCGGTTTTGAGTTTGACACCTGTGACCTAGAACCATGGAGAATCATCTTTAAATTGAGTCTTTTCTCAAACACTGCTCATATGCATAGCTACATTTTTCATTGTTAGAGCAACATTGCATAGGTTTTCCCAGACTTCCAAAAATTTTGTTGAATATTAAATATATAAAATATTCAATGCTTAGATCAGCATGTTGCATGAGGATCAGAGCTTCTCTCTCTCCCAGCCTATGTGTCTTTAACTGCCTTTTGTGTGAAACACACCCTCCGGACGTTTATATGGAATGGAGACGAGACAGGCTCATGAGTGCTGTGTTCATTTTATTGGGGAAGAGAAATCGATAGTGAAGTTTATATGTCTGACATGTGGAGGCCTCATCATGATTACAGAGCTCACACGCGTTCCGCTTCCACACACACCCTGCACCTGCCCACTGAAAGTTTCATACTACATTTCTTAAATTCACATACACATGTATATATAAAAGTATGTATATCAAGATTGCCTAGGATGTGCCAACACATTGAGTTTATCAGATTGTGAACGGACACGCAGTGGTCTGTGTTGCAGAACGAGCCGTTTAGATAAGCATGCTTCTGACTGCATGTTAAAGCTAGTTGAGCCTGGGAAATACTGATAAACAGTTTTCAATGTAAGTAGGTTCTAAAAAATTGGATCAAATGAAAAAGTACGAATCAGAGAATCACACAAATCTACACAAGCTTGTAAAGTTGAGCTCATGCAAATTCTATACAAACTGACAGATCATGTGACCACATGGAGATATTTTGATTAGTTCCAACCCGGGTGCTGATTTACAGGCATGAGCCAAATATCAATGCAAACATAATTATTACACTCTTAATTATTTTTTTATGGTTCTTTGGATAATGTAGGGTTCTCTACTTCCCATGGGTGGTTCTTCTTAGAACTCTTTTTGGCAAACAAAACAAAACCCAGAAAATCTCTGTAGGGTTCCTCTGAGAGTTCCACCAGAATGACAAGCAAAGAACCTTCAAGGCTTCTAGATTAGATCTAGTGCTTTAAAAGACCTTCTTGAGAATTCTTCAATGGTCTATGTAGAACTT
The DNA here is from genome assembly GCA_028566435.1 of Scorpiodoras heckelii. NCBI lineage: Eukaryota > Metazoa > Chordata > Actinopteri > Siluriformes > Doradidae > Scorpiodoras > Scorpiodoras heckelii. Next base: position 4,408,713 of record JAOVVH010000043.1, read on the forward strand.
TGTAACAGTGTTTCCTTACCAGACAGTGTCTCAAGTAGAACATTTTCAGAAGAAGCTAAAGAAATATATATATTTACATTCCCAAAAAGAATCTGGATAGTCCTGGATTCTTTGCTTCTTTGGTTTGTTCCCCTTGGGAACCCATAATTGGATTATGTGGACCAATTCCACAACAGTGTTTCCCTAACAGAAAGTATTCCGAGTAGGACATTGTGGGAAGCAAAGATCCATTTACCTCTCCTCTTGAAATAAAAAAGGCACCTCAGAAATCTCTCTGTTAGGGTATGTTGTTATGTATGTTTTACATAGAACTTTGAAGGGTTCCCTCAAAGTGACAAATAGACGATCTAAATTTCATTTATTTTTAAGTGAACTGTTAAAGAAGTTATAGTTAGTCCTTGGACTAACTAAGAGTCCTATAGTTGAGACTCTAAAATTCCTAAAACAGGTCTGCTTGGAAAAATTTCTGACAGGAAAAGAGTTGGTTCTACCAAGAACATTTAAGGGTATCCCAAGAGCAAAAGAAGAACCCTTAATAGTTCTAGTTTCAACCTTTGTAAGAGCGTAGTGATGAGGACAAATATCTTCCTAATGCTTTTTCTATCAGGCAGCCAGACTGCTATAGTATATCATCCACATCCATTTCTTCTCTATCTCCCCTTCCACTTCTGAGCTACAGCCAGCGTCATTATGGATACAGTCTTTTACCTCCAGAGCCCACCAGCCGAAGCTAATGTACTTGAGATCGACATCAAAGTGAAGCGGAGTGCGAGCCTTCGCCAATAAACTTTTTGGCCTCCTATTACATTAGCATTATTTAAAAGGAGAAGAGAGTCTTTAATAAACTCTATTAATCTTGGTGAGCGAGGGAGTTCATTGGTGCACCCTCCTCCCTCCACTCTCCCCAATCAATCAGCTCAGCCCTGTTAATGTATTCATGGGGAAAGGCAAGGCAGGACTTGTTTGACAGAGTTCCAAGAAAAGAAGAATTTATTAAGTCTCCACGTCGGGTGCAGCCGAGCCAGAGAACCTTTCACCAGTCACACAATCAATAAAGAGCCCCTGAATATATGATCCATAATTATATGGGCAAAAATTGAACAATATATCTGATGTCATGACAAGGGGTGAATGGAACGAGAGGGAAAGTGAAGCAGCCTGCTTTAATTGCTGGAGTATGGAAGGCAATTCCAAATTTCAGATTCCTAAAACCTGTTCGGAATGACTTGGATGTAGGTGGCCAGTGAGGATTTTGCAGGTGCTTGTCATTTCTCAGCCAATCTCTGATCGAGACATGGACACTTCATTTATTATTTCAGACTTCTGTTGTCTGAGTCTTGGGTTGAGGAATCTTTTCTATCTAATGGGATTGCAGTGAATGCATTTGTTCATTCGTCTTCAGAAACTCCTTTTAGCATGGTCAAGGTTGTGGTGGATCCAGAGCCTGGCCTGGGAATGCTGGATGGAACACACACGCACATATATTCACACACTTTAGACTGGCCAGTCCACCTACAGGCTTGTTTTTGGCAGGGTAGGAAGAAGGAAACTGGAGGAAACAGACCTAGACATGAAATGAGCAAAACCAGAGCTCAGGATCTAACCAGGGAGCTTGGAGCTGTGATGTGGAAGCTCTACCCTCTATACTACCATGCCTGCAAACATTTCCCATGCAGAGGAGTAATTCTGATGTCTGGCATCTTCATCTAATGTGGAAAAGACAAGCAGTTGACTAGAACAAGACCAAAAGCTTTATCTTTCTTTTTACAACCTGTTGTCCTGTTCTGCCTCCCCTTCTGTCTGTTTGTTCCTCTTTGGACACGTTTGTTGATCTTCAAGTAGTCTGAAGCATCAGGTTTCAATTTGCTTATCTACAAATGCATGCACTAATTTCCCTGGCTTTAGCTCAGTTCAGTGTCGCCAAAGCAACGAGTCTGAAGTTTGTTAATCTTCACATGGTTGAAGCACAGCCAGGATCTCTGCAAATGTGACCCTGCAAATTCTGAGTGTTCATCCCAACATAGTTGATCCTTCAGCCTTGTCATTCTTCTACTGAGTGCTTCTTACCAGACAGCCATTTTCACATTAAGCAAAAGGAAGGAGAACATATGGACGGTAAGCCAGAATCATGTCAGAGAGCAAGGTGCCGAGAGAGGCCCGGAGACTTCGCCTGCTCTTAGGGGAGGAAAATATAAAGAGAGAGCGATCAGTTTCAAAGCATCATTTCCATAATTGCCCTGTAAGATGGCCCGTGATGAGCCAAAGGGAGCGAAAAAAAAGCACAATCTTTCAGTTGGATGAACGGCAAAAGCTCACCTCCTCTTCCTCCTTATACCCCCAGCTCTCTTTTTTCACCCCACCCGCACTCCTCTTTCTGCCATTGCTCTCTTATTTCTACCCCCACTTGTTGTCTTTTGGGGCCTGCAAAAGAATTCTTCTCTCAAACTTGGTCAACAATAGGCATGAAATCAGCATCGCTCCTCCCCCTTGCCTTGAGAGTGGCACTCTTACTGAGCTTTTTGTCAGTGCGTCTGCTTGGACCACAAAAACACAGATCAGCTATTCACTCAGCTGTTGCTCCACTAGTTGCCTATGAACAGTTTAAAAATGTCTATAAGAACTTATAGTCGCTCTAGGATGCTGTGGATTGACTTGAAAAGTCAGCATGAAACAAACTTTTTTGGATAAAAGTAATCGCAGCCCTAGTTAAGAAAAGGCTTGTTGTTTTGATGAAACGTGAAGCACGATTTGATGTTTGGCAAATGCAGACATCTGCCTTATCTGGAGGTGCAGGAGCATTTAAACGGCCTGTAGCTTTTCTGATACTGACAGCACGGAACATGTGTTCTGTAATCCAGACCTGGTTCTTGGCGTCCCCTCATAGGTCACCAAACATGCTTGTGAAAAAGAGCAACAAGAGTGTGTGCGCGCTTTTGTGCGGGTGTGTGACTAACAATCAGCAGCGCCTCATAAAAGGATTAGTGACCTCCGCAAAGAGCATAGGGCTCTTCAAAGCCTCAGCAGGGCCACAATAGCGCTGACATTTGTCCGTCTCAGAGCGGGGGAGACAACGAGGGGAGGACAGGAGGACAACGCAGGGCCGAACCTCCCTTTCACAAGCCGACTCCGGCTCCTTCCAACGCTGCTTATGTACTCCTCCATTCATCCGCAGGGCTTCTGATGGCTCCATTGGCTCAGCTCTGTCTCTCATGGGGTCGCCCCTCGCTGTCCTCCTTCTCCGCGTCAATGACGGGCCAGAAAGATAGATTAGATTTCACTTTAATCATTCTCTTGCTGCACTTTTTTTTATCCCATCCAAATTGGTATTTAACAATGCATTCTTCCTGCAGTGCGGCGTAACTATGGACATCTGCCATTGATGCTGAGTGGTGCTCTGCGATTAAAAAAAAGGCTTCGGCTCTGTCTTATAGACTGAATTGCCATTTGCTTTCGAGAGTGTCAATATGGTCTGGGGTTCCCACAGCTGCTCTTATGTTGAGTATTCAAAGTTTTATTTAAAACTACCCATTCAGATTGATTGTTCTAAGGATATAATTGGCTTAAAATGGTTAGGTGTCAAACCTGTGTGTGTGTGTGTGTGTGTGTGTGTGTGTGTGTGTGTGTGTGTTAGCCATTCTTTCCCCCCTGTGAATTCTCCCGGGTGTATTGGAGAGAAAAAGCTGCTCTCTGCTGGAGTGTTTAGCATCGCTTGCAGCGCTGGACTAAAAAGAGGCGTCCATGTTGATTATTGCTCGTTAACCACAAGGACATCCACTTAACTCGGGATAAACGAGTGCCCACCACCCGCAGCCTACGTCTATAGCTCTGAGCAAAATGTTCATTAATGCACGTCAATTGCTGAGTGCAGAGAAAAGAAAAAAAAAAGGAACAAAATGGTCGCAGACACGACAACATTTTCGTCCGTGTTTGTCATTTCCCGAGACGCATCCTGATCTTTAATTTAATGCAACGACTGTGGCTAAATAGGCCGCCCTGCTTGAGCTGTTTAGCCTGATGCTAACAAACAGTCTAAGAGACATGTTGTTAACACATGCAGGCCGCAGAGCCGCTTGAAACATCAACGGATCCTAATTGTAGGCAAAACTGCCGCTCAGGCTCACTCAGACCAAGCTATCTAATAAATAAATGTTCTCTAAAATGTAAATAAAGACCGGCGTAAACATATTGAAGGACACATACTTTAGCACTAATGTGAAAAATGTAATGAATACATTTCATATTCTTGATGCTCTTTGTGTTACATATAAATATATGCTACAATTTCTATTAGGTCTGTAATTTTTTTTTTTTTATTACGTCACAAAACGTAGTTTTGTTAGTATATACGAGCAGGTTTAGCCCCAGGCTGCTGTCCATGTAAAATTCTCAACGCTGATTGGACAAACGCTGATCACTGGTGCACGTTCCCGCGTAACACGCGCGTTCACGCTTAAATAAAACAAAAAATCTAATAGCCTTTAAAAAAAATGAATAAGACTGTAAAAATTGTAAACCACGGTCGCGTCTTAAGCTCTGAAAATAAAATTAAAATAAACTTTTAATTCAGCATTTGTGCCCCAGTACTGACTGACTGCCCACAACAGCTGCAGATTTTTATATTCCATGAATGAAAGTCTTTTCTGACTCGTAGGCCTTAGTGCCAAATACAAGTCTTAATAATTTGTTGGAAGTTGAACTACACTTTATGAAATAGCTTTGGAGAAATAACTAAAAACGAATAAATAGCGGTAAGAACTCGAACTCATTTGTATTACGGAAATAAGTTTCAGTTTATTTGCACTATAAGAGCTATGCGTTTTTGTGGTTAATACCCGATACTAGAAATACTAGACATATTATTATTATTAATATTATTATTATTATTATTATTATTATTATTACTGGTGTTGTTTTTCTTGCTGTACAGATTGTAGTGTGTCGTAAATGTAACCCCTGTCCTATTTATACAATGTTTTAATTGATCGCCCTTCACTAACGTCTGGAAACAAAAAAAAATACATTAAATAAAAAAATAAATAATACCACAAAAGTAAAATGCGATATAACGGGTTTTTTTAAAGGTTAAAATGAAAATAAGTTCAAAGTCAAAGCCGCTTGCCCTGCGTCCCGAAAAACATGAAAAAGGGCTGACTGGACCAGACTGTAGAGGGAGCTCCAACTCCAACTTTCCCGAGCTTTCCCAGTCCTGGAACAAAGCTGCTTCCATGCAAATGGAGGGAATGGAGGTGAAGGGGGGTGTAAACATAAATAAATTATTTCTCAGTGTATCTCGGGCATATGGCAAGCAGCGCGGCATTGGTGTCTGATTAGAATTCATTATGCATTAATAATAAAAAAAAAAAAGAAAAGAAAAGAAAATGAGAGAGAGAGAGAGAGAGAGAGAGAGAGAGAGAGAGAGAGAGAGAGAGAGAGAGAGAGAGAAGCCAAATTTCATATGAGAGCTGAGATTAAGCAAACAACCCGTAAAGGTATTTGATCTGTTTTAGCTTCTTTAAAAGGATAAGATAATAAAAGAAATTTTAAAGAAATGTTATGGGGTGCGGGTACGCGGGGGGTGGTGGGGTGGTGGGGTATTTAAGAATCAATTCTCATTTCAGCCAAATTGAGTCGTATGCGATTTCAGGCCAATATAAATGAAATAATTATTCATTTCATATTGGCTGTTACGCCTCGGTGAGGATAATCCCCCTCCATTAATATCCAAATATGCGATTCAAGAAGGAGCTAATTACAGTCGAGGCTCTGAAATAGGAAAACGTTTCAAATCGACCAGTTCGTGCTTAGCCAAGCCTCAGAAGCCCTGGTGACGTTCCCTCAAGAGAAGTGCACATCCAAAACACATCCAAAACAGCACAGCCAATCATCATTTCTAAACAGTGTGACTGTTCCTCCAAGCCGAATCCAATTAAATCGTACTGATCATATTTTTTATAAAATAATAATAATAATAATAATAATAATAATAGGCCTAAGGTACAGTTCTTTTAAACACTGTTTACAATAATATTCTCACCAACCAACATTTAATACAGCAGTATTCATTTTTAAGTTTTGATCAGAGCCTAATTCTCAAAACGTATCCGAGGACCTGTTAAAATTAAAACATTGCATTTGTCGTGTTTAAGTTGCCGCAGTTCATTTATTAGCCAAAATATAGACTTTCTTGTACAATTTTGGATCACAAGTATGTACATTTTCTTTCTTTACGTTGTATATACAAAACATTGCAACATCGAATCCTCACAAAACAAAAAAGAAAAAAAAGAGGAAGGAAAAAAAAAACCTCACAGACTGCAATTTTTTTTTACAGCATTGCATTAGCAATTATACACAAGGACATGCTTACAAGGTAAGTACACAGGGTGTGTTATTCATTTTTTACATTCCTTACGACAGGTTAAAATGGAGATTTATAAAAGAGTCTCTATGAGGAAATGGGGAAAAGGGGGTTGGATAATAACATGGGAGCTTCAGGTTGGTCCTGGTGCCCAAGAGACATTGGGGAAAGTTATAGAAGGTTTGGGAACAAGAAAGTGAAAGATTAAATAGCAAAGTAATTATGGTTTTTGGGAAGAGATTGTTGTTTTTTTTTTTTTGTAACCTGTTTTTCGTTTGAATTATTGCCAAACGACGCGTCTGGGGATGTTTTGAACCCTCTTTTTGACAGTGGATATTCAGCTACACAAGAGTAAAAAAGAAAAATAGCGTTGAATATGGAAATCTGGTTGAAACACGCGTGGCTATCCAATACACAATTACAAAAAAACGAACAAAATTATATTTATTATTATGAACTTGAAAATGAAATTGCCAAGATACAGTTTGTGATTATGACAGGCTGTTTTTTTTTTGTTTTTTTTTTACTTTCTCTCTGCTTCCAAGGCACTAGATCTCTCTGAAATAACAGCACTGACAAGAAAATAATAAACCTGGATACTTTATTGTATTTAGACTAGGAGTGAAGGTTTTACACCGCTCGAGTTTATGAAACCTTTTTAAAACAGCCTTGAAAAAATCCCTAAATAGTCTTTGAGGCTTTTCATCCCCTGCGCATGCTCCTTCTGTATACAAGTGTTTAGTCTTTTAAATCTTTGAAAACACGGAGTTTTGTAGAACAACAACAACAAAAAAAATATTTATATATCTATATGCACTGGATAGGAAAAAGAAAACAGTGTTCGTGAGGAACATGTTCACGAAGTGTATTCAAATGTGGGCCCAGGTTCAGTGAGGGGGCTGTGATGTACCTGTGTGTGCAGTCTCTGAGCTGACACTGCGCTCTTCCGTGTGCCTGTTGCCGGTGTAGAGAGCCAGGCCGTTGGCTGAAGCCTGATTGGCCAGTCCTAAGTAGTGGTTTGAGTTGAGCAGGGCGAGCTGGTGCGCCGAGAACGCACGGCTCGTCCAGTTCTGCAGTTTGCCCACCGGGCATGAAACGAGTCTATGAGGAGGCATAACGGCCTGGGACGAGCTCCCGTTCATGAGTGGAGATTTCCGGGGATTGTCCGGGCTCGTGGCTGTCTCAGCCAAAGACCAGATCTTAGGTTTTTGCACCGGGGCTGCGTTGTTCTCAGCCGGAGGAGAGTTGGACACCGGGTTGTGTTTGATCTCCTCGTTGCCGGGAGGCTGCGTTTTGAGGTCTAATGAATGAGGAAGGTGATGGTGATGGTGGTGGTGAAGGTGGCGATGGTGGTGGTGGAAGTGATCGGGCCGCTCAGCGTCTGCATCCGTGTGCGCGTCTTTGCCCTCTTGGGCCACGGCTTTTAAAAGCTTCGGCTCGGGCCCGTGTAAATCCTCATACCCGTCCGAGATTTCCGAGTCGCAGCTGGCGTCCAGCTTGGAGTCCGAGTGCAGCTCGTCCTGCTCGTCCAGCTCGTCCTTGCTCTCGATGTGCTCCGTGTCGATGTTCTCCAAGTCGATCTCTTCTTCATCCTCGCGCTTGTCGCCATCCTCGCCTTCGTGGTCGCTGCCGTACACGTTGCCTTCTTCGTCCGTGCGGTTGCGCGGCGCCCAGGTCATCTTGTTCTCCTTCTTCAGTCTCCTCCGGGCGTTTGCGAACCAGGTGGACACCTGTGTGAGGGTCATCTTGGTGATGATAGCCAGCATGATCTTCTCGCCCTTGGTGGGATACGGGTTCTTACGGTGCTCGCTGAGCCAGGCCTTCAGCGTGCTTGTGCTCTCCCTGGTGGCATTTTTGGGTCTGGACGGGTCTCCAAACTGGTACTGGCCGTAGGGGTAGAAAGCAGGGTGAGGATGGGCAAACGCTGGGTGCTGGACACCTGGATTATCTTTTAGCTCGTACTGAGCTCCCTAAAACAGAAAGCACAGTGATTTCACAATGTGATACATGCATGAGGGAATGTGCGCTAGAAAATACAACAAATACAACTATATTTACTGTTTAATTTTTTTTTCTTGGATTACTCTGACTTTACTAAGACACATACATAATTTCATGTGTAGCCTACAAAAAGGAATGCATAGTTAGGTATACATTCAAAAAAATAACCAAATTGACAGTTAACTACACACACACACACACACACACACACACACACACACACACACACACACACAGAGAGATATTTAACAGAATTATGTATGGTAGCGTGCCTTAAAAAGAGTTTATTTATTTATTTATTTATTATGTTTTGACCACAGAACTACCCTGAAGATTATATTCATATATTATTGCTTATAACACATAGGCCTGTTTCTGTGTAAAAAAAAAAGTACTATCGGTTAATTAGTTACAACTAAAACTTTTTTTTTTTTTTTTTGCTTCATTTCGTATTTACAAAACGGAGTCAACAGCAAAGTTCACTACTGTCTTGCAAAACCATGCTACCACAACCTGGAGATTTTGATCTTTTTTTGGTGTCGAAGCGCGCAAGAAGTTACACTTAAAAGAACAGATTTAAGAGCAGGCAAGGAGGAAGAAGAGCAAGAAAGAGACAGACAGAGAGAGAGAGAGAGAAAAAAAGAAGATTTACGTAAATTTTGCATGAGAGGATAACTCACCAACTGACTGAAAATGGACAGGTCGTTTGAATAAGGAAGAAAGGCTCCGTAGGTGTGTGCGGCGGCGCTGAAAGGTGATCCGTACATGGTGGACAGGACGTTGGAGAGCGCGCCGGACGGACTGAGATCGCTCCCACTGCGCGCGCTGCTGATTCCTTGCCGTTCTTGCGGGTATATCGGTCGGATGTACTGGTATCCCAACTGTGGGAACGACATTGTAGTTGGGGAGCGAAGGGGGAAAAAACACCCAACGACAGTCTGCTGGAATCACATACACGTACACGGACACACATACGAATACGCACGCACGCACACACACACACACGCACACGCACACACACACGCACAAGTCGCTTTCTCGATGCGCGCTACGATATCCAGTGTACAGTGAGCACAAAAGTGTAAGGGAAGTCTATATTTCCTCCGAAAACGGGCCGAGCGTAACCGATCCGCCGGCCGCTTCCCTCCCTCGCTTCCCTATTGATCTGAATGGACTAAGGTCAGGTCCTTACAGATTGCTTTAGATTATTGGGACGCCTTTTGCTCTGATTGACATTTCTAGTCGCACAGAAGCTCCTCCTATTTCTCAAGTCTCTCCCCCACGTTTACTCCTCTCTCTCTCTCTCTCTCTCTCTCTCTCTCTCTCTCTCTCTCTCTCTCTATCTCTCGCGCTTTTACCTCTCTTGTCGCTCTATTCAGTGTGGATAAGCGCTCTGACGTCGCGATCTCTTATTTGAAAGAGTTTCAAATCTCATTTTATGGCTCGCCAATCATTTCATTTGTCATTTGTTCTCCGTTTCAGTCCTTCCCCTGTTTCTTGGGCTAATTCTCTCTCTCTCTCTCTCTCTCTCTCTCTCTCTCTCTCTCTCTCTCTCTCTCTCTCTCTCTCTCTCT
>JAOVVH010000043.1:4562191-4576201 GCA_028566435.1 Scorpiodoras heckelii
ATATGTCCATCACAATAAAAGGACCATGTTTGACCTTTGACCTTAAACTTCATTAGCTTGTATCGTGTCTTCAGTCTGTCATCGTGTTTTAATGGATGCTTTTCACGTCTCAGTGTTTGTGATGCCGCCATATGTGAAGGTGCACCGAGCCTGACCCCAGGGCAGGTCACTGCCTGATTGGCTTTTATGATTTACACACAAAAACAGGGGCTTTAGGTCAGATCGAGCATGTGCAAACATAAATCCACAATTACAACACACACTTCTTTTCCAATGTGTTGTTTTTGTGCATTTCACCAAATAATGTGTTTTAAAAGCTTTTTATTTTCAATGCATTATACATCTGTGTGGTTTCATATCAAATATCATTTGCATTTCAGCCACTTTAACCCTTTGCTGATGTTCTGTGCCACCCCAATGACATTTGTTATGACAGCACGTCACCTACATTGTGTCAAGACAAGAATGCAGAATGCAGGCCAATTACAACATCTGACCTATGACCCTTTGGTCTGTGGTGTGTGTGTGTGTGTGTGTGTGTGTGTGTGTGTGTGTGTGTGTGTGTGTGTGTATGTGTGTGTGTGTAAGAGCTTTGACAGTGTCAGAGTTTGAAAGTGGGGGCAGGATGTAGATTTTGCCATTTGAGTCAATTAGACACAAGCTTTAATTAATGTAAAGGTTGAACTATGATAATTGTATCATCCAGACACAACTGTGATATGCAACATCGCCATGCACTTTAGATTTTAAATATATTCAGAGAAGAATTATGAAAAAAAAACAGCAAGAAGCCCTTCATCAGCCCTTAAATAAACTAATCAGAAGTTTAAAAGATCCAGACAAACAAAAAAAAAGCACAAATGCGATCTAAATATAATCAAATGTGAGCTAAAATGATATGTTGTGTTTTGTTGTAGTTGTTGCTATTTACTACAGCTTTTACTTCCATCTAGGATAATTTACTTACTTATGTTTCGCATTACCGCTAATATGCTGCTAGTCAGTTAATGTGTCTTGTCTGCTAACTTTTAGCTAAAACAGAACTTTGCTAATAAATCAGTGATATTAGCTGTAAATAAAGCTTGGTACACTGTAGTTTTTCCCATAGCTAATGCTAATGCTACATGAATGCTAATAATATGTCTGTTGTTGATCATATATTGTATATGATCATTCTCTCTCTCTCTCTCTCTCTCTCTCTCTCTCTGAGTGTGTGTGTGTGTGTGTGTGTGTGTGTGTGTGGTGTGCGCGCTCAGCTATAATACTGAAGCTGTTGCTGGTTCTGTGAATACAATGACAGAACTTACCAAAAAAAAAAGAAAAGATAACTGTATCCTGTATCATGGAAGTTATCATTTTGAATAGCATTTTTTTTTGTTTTTCTGGTATAATCTAACCAAGCTAATCTACCTTAGATAATGTGATCTAAGGAGGAAGTCACACAATAAATGGTGTGAAATCTGAAATCCAAATGTACGCTGGCTTTTTGTGAACTCACTTTAGTATAAAATGTTACTAAGGAATGTTCTTTCTTCCTTTATTTATTCAAATGTTGACCATTTGGGCAAATATTTCTGTTAATGGAGCAGCAAGTGTGTGAGTGGTTGAGCTGTTTGGTCTGACTGATGCTGTGCAAACCTTTTAAGGTGCATTAAGTAAGAAATAAAACACGAGGAAATAATCGATGATGCGGCAGTGTGAGCCAACTCGTCTCTGAAGCAACCCTGAAGTAGATTTTTTTTGTACAACAGCACAGCCTGAAGCATTTTCTTACACTTAAATCAGAGAAATTTGCCTAAGGTTTCATATTTTATTAATTACAGAACAAGAAGTTAGTTTCTATGATCATTTACATTATAGCATCTATTCCATTTCTTCACCAGACTCTCTGTTTTTTCTTTCTTGAAAGTCATCAAACAATAAAAACAGTTTTTCATGAGAAACCAGACAGCACAAACTTATCCTAAAAACTTTTCCAAGAGGACTTTTTGCCCATTCTTGCTGTGTACAAGACTTGAGCTGCTCAACAGTCCGTGGTCACTGCTGTCTGATTCTCCTCTTCATGAATACTTACATTTTCAATAGGAGACAGATCTGGACTGCAGGCAGGCCTGTCAAGCCACGTTGTTGTTGTTGTAACTCGTGCAGAATGAGGCCTGGAATTGTCCTGCTGAAAAAGAGCTCCTGGGAAAAGATGTCTTGATGGCAGCATGTGTCTCTCCATAATACCAATATTAGCTTCCACATCAATGGCACAGAGAACTTGCCGGTGTTTCCGCGCAAAATTAATATATGGCTTCCCATTTGCATACATTTTCAGGCTGCATTTCTTGATGCAGCAGTTAAGTGTTAAGTGACAATTATTTTCCAAAGTACTCCTGAGTCCATGTGGCTATGTCCATCACGGTAGCATAACAGTTTCTCAAACAGTACCGCTGAAGGCTCGATGGTCACACACATTCAGCAACGGTTTTCGTCCTTGGCATTCACGCACCAAGATTTCCCCTGACTCCCTGGATCTTTTCATGATATTAAGAACTGTAGATTGTCAAAGACCTAAATTATTTGCAATCTTGCACTGAGAAACATTGTATTTGAACTGACTGACAATTTTCTCATGAAGTTTGGCACAAAGTGGTGAACCACGACCCATCCTTACTTGCAAAGACTAAGCCTTTGGTGGTTGTTCCTTTTATACTCAATCTTAATGACCTCAATTGTTTCCAGCTAAACTGCTAATGGTGGAACCTTTCAGAATAGTGTAACTTGTATAACCTTTTCAGTCCTTTTTTGTCTCTGTCCCAACTTTTTTGAGTTTGTTGCTTTTTTTTTTTTTTAAAGAAAGTGTCCCAACTTTTCTCAAAATGGTGTTTGTAAATTTCTTTGTTAAATCAGAACATTTCTTAATCTGATTCTTATTAGTCATGGCCTGTGTAGTGTGTTTGTCATAAAAGTTTCTTATGACCTGACAATAACGTATTAGTATGAACACATTCATCTAACTTTTGCAGCCAGAACTACTGTCAGAGCTGCTGTTATAGAAACACTTCGGATTCAGAATCAAGAATTCAGCATTGCTGTGGTGTAAAATTCATTGATAAATCAGATCCATATGAATCTAAACTAAGGAAGTGAATGTGATTTGTAGGCTTTAATACATGGTATGGAAATGTAATCCAGATATCGAACTGTGTAGCCTCCAGTCCCTTCAGTTTTAATATGTCAAGCAAGACACTGTGCAGATCTAACCTCTCTCTCTCTCTCTCTCTCTCTCTCTCTCTCTCTCTCTTGCTCTCTCTCTCTCTCTCTCTCATACACACACACTGTGAGATAGGTCAATTAGCTTTAGCATGAAAAGAATTCCACTCTTTCTGGCAGGTTCCTGTCTTTTTGGTGCATTTGAAGCAGTTGGGTTTCATTTAGCATGCCGCTGTGCACTATTTACAGTTTATGCCTGACTGAGGCGCCTGCAGAGAGAGAGATATTAGTCATGTATATGCATTAACCAGCCATTTCATCATCTTCTCGTCTTCCCTTCCCCTCTTTCTGCTTTCCTTTTTCTTCCCTCTTTCACACTATTTAAGCGAGTTCTTTGCACCCATTCAGTGATCTTTTTAAATGCCATCACTAAAGGTAGGGCAGAAGAAAAGCGAGGAACTGATAGAGAGACGGAGAAACAGATTAGACCAGATTATAATACCTGGAGTCATTAAAATTATGAAGTAAGATGATTTTAATTCCAACCTGGATTCAAACTTTAGATTTTTTCTGTATTGGTGATAAGGAAGAACGAAATGTAAAAATCATGTTATATTTTTTTGTGAACATTTTGTAATATTTTGTTTTCACATTTTGTTCAGTAAAATGCCCAATCAGAGGAGAAACTCCAGTCTCCCTTAGTGGAACCCCAAATTCTGTAAACAGGACAAAAAACTAATTATACAGCATACCATCATCCATCCAATCAGGACAAAGAGATACTTGTATACTCACCTGTCAGTCACGTTGCATGTAATTTCTTAAAGCTCCTCGTCTTTCACATGTCTAGCCTATCCTAGGTGTTTTGTGGATATGGCTTTGGAGGAAACATTTATGGGAATATTGGTAGTAACACAAAAATGTTTGATAACCAGCATTACTAAATTGGTACAAATTAGAAATTAGATATTAATAAATAATATGCAATTAATGTAGTTATCACATTCACCGTTCACTGTCTTTTGAACTCGTCATTCTTCCTACATGTTCATTTTTGAATTCTAGCTCTGCAGTGGTGGCTCAATAGGTTTATTGCTTTGGGTTAATGATCAGAAGGTTGGGGGGTTCAAGCCCCAGCACCACCACACTGCCATCGTTGGGCCCTTGAGCAAGGCCCTTCACCATCACTGCTCCATGTGTGCTGTATCATGGCTGACCCTGTATTCTGAGCTAACAAAGAGAGGATACACAAAGAAAAACTTCCTAACAAAGAATTTCACTGTGCAGTAATGTATATGTGACAAACAAAGGCTTTTGCTTCTCCTGTTTTTATTCATAAGTTGAACACTGAGAAGCAATTTTAAAGGTATTTAGAAATTTCTGCTGTATGTGCAAGTAATTACAATGAGATAACCCTACAAAGGATCCAAAACTAATGAAGTTGCAGAATGCCGCTGCAGACAGACATACTAGAGATATGCAAAAAGATAAAGAAAGCTTTTTCTTTCAGATTCATTTGAGAAACCAGACATACAGAGTTATCCTCCCAGTGGCTGGACATACACAATCTTATCATCTGTAACTCTCTGTATGGACCAGAACACTGTCAAAAGCATCAGCCTAACACTACATGACAGCAAGCTTTTATTTCCCAGTAAACAAACTCTAAAAGGAAAGAATGTCCCAGTGGTCCAGGATATAGCACAGCAAGACACACTAGTTATGTTTCTCATGTTTCTGAGCTGAAGAAATCTGGATTTCAAGCTCATCTAAACCCATTCAGATGAATTCAGAATGAATTAAGTAAGTGGACAAGGAGCAATCCACAATGCTTAGCAGTGTCATGTCAATGATTTACGTTGTATAAGGCTTTATCCACTGGACACTCACCAAACAGGTACAGGAGCGCTGACATTTTCATGCAAAGGTCAACCTCTGTCTCTATATTTATCACACTCGCTGAGACTGAAGCAGAGAATTTGATCCCCGGAGTAGATGATTCTTAACCTTATACATCAGACTATTTCAGACTAATTCAGAGCTTGAGCAAAAATCTATTCTGAAACTGAAATAAGGAATAAAACATGACATGGTTTGCTGTTATAGGAAAATAATCAATGACAGGGTGCTGTCATATAGAGTCACCATTTACGCATTTACACCCTGAGGTTGAATCTTTTCCAATGTTTTATTCGTCTTATACCACAACAATTTGCCACCAGTAACATTTTTTATTATTAATAAACAATATATTTTGCTTCTTTATATATTTATAGTTACATTCAATATTATGGATGTACAGTATACGTATATGCAGCTATAGATCATTGTACCCTCACCAGCCTCATTTTTTCCTATGAAAGTTAATAAAAAAAATACTCACCTTATTGATAAATGCGGAAAGCGTGAATTCGTCCATCCTGAAGACTTTCCTGTGTCTTAATATATAAATTTAGAGCTTTACTTCTGACTGTCACAAAGCACTGACACTGGACGATCCTTCCAAAAACATGCCACAAGAAACATCACCAATGATACGTTTCTTTTAATCCATTTATATGCACAAGAACCAACAGTGATAATTCAGACAATATTCAAACGAGGGGATTGATATATACTGAAGCGCCAGAAAAACTGGAGCCTATGCAAAATACATAACAATGCCACCTATTCGTGTCATTGGTATAAAGCCATAGACATCTATGGAAGTTTCTAGAGCTATTTCATCTGTGAAAATGACAAGTTATCATGATTTTGCGATTTCAGCCCGGTTTAATAGTTGAAGGTCATTAGATGGGTTATAGCATTTTTTGGATTTTCATGTATGAGCATGTCAAGGGTGTACTGTGACTAAAAGAATTCAGACAAAACCTCAAACTTATGACAGCAGTGTGGCCGTAAAAAAATTCTGGGTGAGCGCAAGAATCATTTCACATGATAGGCGTGCAACACTACCTCAAGTAATATCGTAATTCAGTGCTGGGGCCTCAACAAACATCAGCGTGAGGACTGTGCAACATTCCCTCTAAGATCCCTTGGGGACCTATCAAGTATTAAAAACTGGTACACCAGTTTTTCTGGTACTTCATTGTATGCCCTGCAGGCAGAATGACTGTCCAAGATATGTCAATATAGAAATTGAACCAACACCTGAACAGTTGGACCAGTCAGAATTCAATCATCTGACCAATCAGAATCAAGGATTCAGCAGTGCTGTGGTGTAAGCAGGCATTAATTATCCATGGATATTAATTTTGAAACAAATTGAGAACACTCTGTGCTGTTGTAATCAGACTGAAAAATGAAATGCTTCACCGTTAGTGGATTTCAAAAGAGACAGATTTGATCCACCCAGCGGTATGGATGTTTAAAATGAAATGAAGTAGAAAAGCAAGGGCAGACTGAAAGGAAAGGCAGAAGCGTTCCCTAAAAGTCAACTTTAAAGCTGTGCTCAATTAGCTGCGCAAATGAGGAGCTGGAAAATTTCTTCTGAAAACGGATTAGTATAATTTGGTAATCATTTAAATACCAGTAAGCACCCATAGTGTATCTGCTGAGCATAAAATAATTTTAAGAGTATAAATTAAATAGGTTATTATTGCCTTTCCAATCTACTGGGATTTTTTTCCCCCCACATTGTTCCCTATTTTCCTGCTATCTCTCTCTCTCTCTCTCTCTCTCTCTCTCTCTCTCTCTCTCTCTCTCTCTCTGTCCGTCTCTCTCTCTCTCTTCATCTCTCTCTCTGGTATCTCTGGTAATTTCTTTAGAGGATATGAGGATTTAAGATTTAAACAGAACAGACTGCTGTAAAGAGCGAGAAGAACATGAAAGTGTTCTGTTTAACAGTGAGAATTTCGCTCCACATCCTTCCCATCTGTCTGTTCAGAGACTTACAGATCAACGCTGCATGCTTCACAGAAATTAAGACAAGAGAGGATTTCTTGCGTCTTCAGAAGCTTAAGGTAATCTTTCGCAGTGGGTTCCTTTCATTATGAACGTCTTTACGAATTCCTAATAATAGGCACGCAATAAAATGCTGAGGAAAATGAGTTTTAAATGTCATATTAAGTTCAGGATATGCACGGCGTTCCCATGCCGTATTCAGAGTTGACTTACGCACTGTTAGTGAGGATTTAGTACCGAAATTGCGTAGATCAGTATTCAGAGCTCAGATGTAACTATTGACGTGGTGTGCGGTATTCAGTAGTTAGCTGAGAGTTACACATACTGGGTGGAGTGTCGAGAATAGACATGTATACGCAAACTTCTCCTGATTTTAAGTTCCAACTCTGAGTATGAAGAACTTTTCCTACATAAATTATGAATTTAAGTTGTGACTTTGAGTACAAGGAATTTTTCCTATGTAACTTTAGCTGTAACTTTTGATTTTAAGTTCTGGCTCTGAGTATGAGGAACTTTTCCTACATAAATTATAATGTAACTTTGAATTTGAGCTCCGAGTCTGAGTATACCTAAATTCTGAATTAACGTTCTGACACTTAGTATGATAAAGTTTTCTAATGTAAATTATAATGTAACTTGGAATTTGCGCTCCGCCACTGACTATGAAGAACATTTTCTATGTAAATATCGATGTAACTTTTGAATTTAATTTCCCACTTAACTTTTAACTTTTCCTACGTAAATATTGAGTTTACAAGTTCCAATTCTAGTAACAAGGAACTGGGTTATAGGAAATTTGCTACGCATGTTTTATATCAACTTTTGAACTTATGTTCTACCTTTGAATACGAATTACTTTTCCTAGAAAATTTTGACATTATTTTCCTGTGTAAATGTTTCTATAACTTTTAAAGTTCCAACCCTCTATATGAACAGGTATACATTTTTGTATAACATTTAAACATAAGTTTGAACTGAGTCTGAGATCAAGGAATGTTTCCTACTAACGCTAATGTAACTTTTAAAGTTTCCAGTCACAATACAGCCTATTGTATCTGAAGAGGACAGACGTTGTCTTTTTAAATAGTTTTTTTTTTTTTTTTTGGTGTGTGCTTTTTATTGTTTTGAAATTGAGATGAATTCCTGTGTTTGAAAGTTGTTTGGGGGACTCAGGAGGCGGCAGAGACAGACTGTGTCTGGTCTTTGTCTTGAGAGTCCTGTCCTGCGCAAGTGCATGGTGTAGGATGTCAGGAAGAAGAGAAAGAGAAAAAAAAACCCTTCAGATATTTTGGTGACGCAAGTGTAGTGGCACGGCACAGAAACGGAGGTGTGTGTGAGTGTGTGACAGCTGCACTGGGCTTCAGTGGTGTGTAATGTGTTCTCACAGGCTGGGCTAAGGCCTCTGGCTTGCTGTCACACAGACACAAATGAATCATATCTTACCTGCTCAATCTGGGATCTAAAACACATCTCTCTTTCTTTCCTTCTCTCTCTTTTCTCTCACGGTTTTCTCTCTCTCTCTGCCCAGCCTTGTCACTGAGGCAAGTGTTTGTGCATGCTCACATGTGTGTGTGTGTTGTTTGTTTAGACAGATGCGTAGACAGGCCTGTCTCTGGCCTTACTTGTCACTGATCAAAGCGAGTGTTGAAGTGGAACAGATTCATAGGCCATGTCTTATCAACCCACACCCTGGCCCTCATTCATCAGCCCGGGTCCTGCTCCTGCTCCGGCCCCGTCCCCATCCCATTAATCACACACACACAGTCACACACTCATCTCTCCCCCTGGCCAGGTGCAGGACTCTAGGGAGAGGGCTCGTGCACACCCCTTCAGGCAAGGGTGGGGCGGATGACACGAGGCTACAGATAAAGAGGGAAAGGCAAGAGGAAGTTTGGACTATAAAAGTCTCATTCAGGAAACACTGCTGACAGCTGGGCATGTTTGGTAGCCGCAATGAACATCACTATTGTACAGCATTACAAGCTGATAGGTAGTATGATGAAAACATGTAGGGTATAAAGCATGACCGGGGATGCTGGTATAGGAAAACAATCAGTGACAAGGTGCAGTGATACAGCCTTACACAAAGCACAGAGTTACGCTTACCACAATAACATTCATTATTTTCCTGTATGTATTCTTTTTACACAGCAAGTTACCAACAATAACTATGTTGTTATTAATGACACAAACTGTACATTTTTATCAGTTAAATAGTTATAGTTTTAAATAATTTCATTAGACGTCTTAACCTTGTTAGACATTAGAGGCTGTTATTATTTTATTAACTTTTGAATTTAAGTTGTGAAACTTAGTATGAAGAACTTTTCTTAGGTAAATTATGATGTAACTTGAATTTCAGTTCTGATTCTGAGTACAAGGAGCTTTTACCATCTAACTTTTTGAATTTAGTTCCTACTTTGAGTATGAAGAACTTTTCCTATGTAAATATTGATATAAGCAAGTTACAACTCTAATAAAAAGGAACATTTACTATGTATGTTTTACAGCAACTTTTGAACTTACATTCCAGCGCCGAGAATGAGTCACTTTTCCTAGACAATTTTAATGTTACTATTTCTATGTAAAAAAAAATTAAGCTTTGTTTAGAGGTGTCAACTTTGTGAGACATTACAGGAAGAAACTCAGGGCTGCTTTTCTTTCTAGAAGAAGTTTCGATAAATATTAATTTATAGAGGTGTATAAATTCAATATACTATATTGTGGGGGGGAAATTACTACTTCATTTTAATTCATTTAAAAAATGAATTATAATAAATCTTGGCTGATATGTTAACAAATATAAATATCAGCTAAACTTTCTCTTTATAAAGATTATTTATTTATTTATTTTTATTTTGCTCATTTCATGCTTGAAATTTCTAACCATTCTATTGACATACATTGTAAATGTACGTTTTATATTTCAAACATTTATTTGTAAAAAGAAATAAAAGAAGACATTTTAAGCTTGGTATTAGTAAATATGTCTAGAAATAACTTTAATTGTTTATTATTTGTTATACAGGCTGTCACAAAAGTCACCATACATAGGGAAAATTGTAAATTATAGCTAAATGTACCTTTATTTACAAAATATTAATTAGAAAATTATACAAAATATTTACAAAATATTCTCTAAATGTTGGCATATTAAAAAATATAATATAAAATTAAACATGAGTTTGTTTATTGTTCCTATGTGTGGAGACTTTGGGGACACCCTGTATAATAATCTCACAATGAGCAAAATCTAAGATTTTCCAAGAACTTATCCTTTATTGGTTTAAGATTTCCATAGATTGCTACATTATTATTTTTTTGCAGTGCATACAAGTTATCACCTTATATGGGTTAAGCTCACAGTATCACCAATTTGATGTATTAGTATTTTTTTTTACACGTTCAAATTTACTACAGTTCATGAAGGATACCTTTAAACTATCATTTGCAGCTCATCATGATGTTCCTAATACCTGTGATCAAATGAGTGAAAATGCTCTAGTGGACAGGTCACATGATGACTTTTATTGAACAAGACACACAGATGGCAAGACAAGCGAAGAAAGTGAATGTAGCGCTGTTCTGTTCTCTGTCCTTTACTCACAGTGTCAGACACACATGAGTTTCCAATTAAGTGATTCGACTGTGTTTAGGTACAAAACTTTAGCTGTGATAGTTTATGTGAGACAAGGCGCTTAACCCTTCAGCACTCCGGCAGCACATAATTCTTCGCTTTTTTTTTTTTCTTTTATCCTCACACTCACGCACACTGTATTAGAGATCAATACTTAAGGGTGTTCCTGGGTAACAGACAGGAGGAACAGGGGAATTCTAACATCAAGAACATTTTATACATTTAGGGATATACAGTACTGTGCAAAAGTCTTAGGCACCCAATGTTTGTATGTCAGTAACGAAAGCAACACATTACATTACCGAGCACTTTTCAGACAAAAAAACATAATGCAGGCTGCTGGGTTTTGCATGTAAAGAAAGAAGTAAGTGTGGCAGTCAAAGTCTCCAGAAACTTACCAGATAATCACTGTACAGTACGATGCAGAAGTCTTAGGCACATGCAAAGACTTGCTGTAAAGGAAAGACGCCTTTGAAAATAATGAAAATGGTTCTACATAAAAGAAAACACTATAAAGTGCAGTAAACAGTAATAAACTAAAGGAAGTCAATTTTTGGTGTACCCTTTTCTTTAACAGTGTTCCCAGGTACAACGTGAGCGGTTTTATAAGGAAATAAGCTTTTATGTTTTACTGAGTGTCTTGGAGAATTTGCCACAGCTCTTCTGGAGACTTTGACTGTCACACTTGCATGCAAAACCCAGCAGCCTTCATTATATTTTTTTGTCTGAATAGTGGTCTGTTATGTAATGTGTTACTTTCGTTACTGACACACAAAGTTGACTGAGTTGGTGAGGAGGAAGGAGTCTCCATTGTCAGAGGTAGAGCTTTAACTTTATGTTTTTTACCACAGAAAGGTTTTTGTGCTCTCTGTGCGTTCTTAGTAGCATGATTTATTAAGTTTAACAGAACAACAACAACACAAAAAAGTAGCAAACGTGAAACTAGGAACTAATTGTTTCACTTTCCACGACACCAACTACAAACAGATAAAAAGTATCTGACATGTTGGTCATTAATAAATGAAATGAATAGTCTGTCAAATTACTGTAGAATAACAGTAATACAACAGTTGGTGTCCTGTTAAGAGGGAAATCAGGAACTCGATTGGCTTTTTTTTCCCTATAAAAGCACACACGGTTGTATTTGATTCCTTGAATGAGCGTGAGGAGTGAATGTATGGAAGTAAGGATCCATGCTTCCATGGAGTTTAAGATGCTCAGGTTTACAATAAAGGGTTAAAATAAGTGCAGTGCAAACAAACAAACAAAGAAAGTAATTGTAGTGGTTGAGTTAATACCAACTCTCTGCCAGGCTAAGAGGGCTATTGCTCTAAAACTGACAGCTCCTGGCGTTTGCACACTCTGTTCAGCCTCATTCGTGAAGTGTGTTCTCCAGCCTCAGTGTGCTTCCTCATTATAGACAGCGGGTTACTGCTCCAGTACACACTGCGCTCAGGTTGGGAAATCGATGGCCAGAATATGTAGAAATATAATCATGCTTCAGTGACCAGGTCAGAAACCTCATTCTACTCAAACGCCACGAGGGCTAATTCGTCAACGGAGAAATGTTTGTCAACCATCTATTTGACTCGTGAGTGTGTGGTGTGCATGCTGGTGTGTGTGTGTGAGTGTGTGTGTGTGTGTGTGTGGTGAGCTTGAGGTGACCATGCTGAACCTCTGCTGTATTTATGATGCACTTTTGTGAATGCATTACACCTGTCACTATGAAATAAGCGACGCACTTACACGCTGTGACGGGCCTGGCGCTTGAAGACGAGAGCGAGCGAGGGGGAGAGAGAGATAAGAGAGCGGGTAATTAGTACATTCATCTTTTTTACGATATCATTTTTCAGACATATATGATCACAATGTAAATTAGAAATAAGGAGGGAACCATGGGGAGAAATGGAATTCATTCAGAGCGGGTCAATCGGCCTACAATGGGTGGCGAGAGAGGCCACGGATAATTTATCGAGCTATTTGCGATCCCCGTTTATTCTCTCTCTTTCTTTCTCTCTCTCTCTCTCTCCCTTTATGCCATTCTTATACTCACCTCCTCACATTCATCTCTCTCTCTCTCTCTCTCTCTCTCTCTCTCTCTCTCTCTCTCTCTCTGTGCCCCTGTTTGACTCGTCTCTCTCTATCTCTCTATCTATCTCTCTATCTCTCTCTCTCTCTCTCTCTCTCTCTCTACCAGCTGTTAGCATTCTCCCTATAGCAGATAACACCAAACACTCAAGCGAGCTTCATTTACTCCAGATGGAGGGGAAAAAAAAAACAGGATGAGCTAGAGAGAAAAGAAAATAGCACTCTTCTGTTGCGATTCCTCCCGGACTCGTAATGGCATTGTATGGATTATTGATTTTTGATTTAGTTTTCTGTGCGCGGCATGGGCACTGTTTTAACAGCACCATTACCTCCGTAACGATTAGAGACAAAAAGTTAATTATGTAATTATAAAGGCAATAACGGGGGGCCTGCTCGCTCGGCTCAGCTCGGCCCCGGCCCGTTTAACCATTATCTCCCACACGCACATCAGAGCAGACGGAACGTGAGACGGCGAGATTAACGCCTCGGAAAGCAGATGCAGAATTTAATTCCCCCACAATGGCAAAACCATTAAGCAATCCCAACATTCCAGTACTATTACAGTCCATGGAGAGAGAGAGAGAGAGAGAGAGAGAGAGAGAGAGAGAGAGAGAGAGAGAGAGAGAGAACAGAGCTAGAGAGAGCGAGAGAGACAAAGAGAGAGGTGACATTTCTGAGAATTTAAAATTTTTCCAATATTGACTGTAACGGCTGTTTGCACCCACAGGTCCAGATGAATGAAACAGTCAAATGGATCATGCAATCTGTCAGAGAATGAAAAGTTGAAGTGAATGAAATAAAGTAATAAAGAAATAGAAAACGGCAGCGATGTGGTGGCGATGCATCAGCCCCGATAACGCTCACCGCTGAAGAGCAAGGGAATGAATACAGAAATGGACAATATGCACTCAGATCCCCATCTGTTTTTTTTTTTTTCCTTGCTCTCATTTTTGCACTGGGCCAAAATGAGCTTTGTCCCTGCGAGGCATGAAGATAAGGAAAAACGTGTGTAAATTGGGCCTGCTGTCAGAAAGGAAGCTCTGGGATAACGACAAGGCCGCTGCTGTCCTGCTCCTTCGATGGACCTCCACTGCACACAGCTCAAATCAAAGGAGTGTGTGTGTGTGTGTGTGTGTGTGTGTGTGTGTGTGTGTGTGTGTGTGTGTGTGTGTGTGTGTGTGTGT
>JAOVVH010000043.1:4641722-4654253 GCA_028566435.1 Scorpiodoras heckelii
TGGATCATTCTCAGTACTGCAGTGACACTGATGTGGTGATGGTGTGTTAGTGTGTGTTGTACTGGTGTGAGTGGATATATATGATTGTGGTAGGGAGTGGCAGAGGTTTGAGAGTGTGTTGAGAGCATTGTGTTACTTACTTACCCTCTTTGCATTTTGTGTGTGCCTAAATTGTAACTCCTGGTTCTTGCTCTGTTCATTATAGTTATTGTTCTGAACTGGAGAGTCATGGCTTCCTAGCGGTGTCATGCATCGCTGACATCACAATATAAATATGGTTATTAATCACTGTACATTGTCATCATAAAGTTTCACTAAACGAAGTGACACCTGAAGTTTCACCGGAGGACACATGGAGAAAGAACAGTAGTGAAAATCTACAAGATACAATTTTATATTAATATATTAGTTTTATTTAAAAAAACGAGCATTTAAATATAGAAAGAAGGCATTAAAATGTGAAGTTATGCTATATAAGGAGGGATTATCTCATTTGAATAATTAAAAGGTAACATTGCTTTAACGACTGTAACATTTTGCCCCACCACCACCACAGGCCGCAACACCCATCTGGAAAAGTAGAAATGGGGAAAAAAAAAACTATACAGTGAATGAAACTGGAGGATAATAAGATTTTTAAAAAGTAAGTTTTTTACTTTCTTCATTTTTGAGTCCTATTTGAAATAGTAAACATGTTTGTATATTTTAGCAATATATAAACATGTGCACACATGCTTTTCTTACTTTTTTTCAGGCATTAACTTAAAGAAAAGTTACCAGTACACACACCCTGCCCAATCCGTTCATTATTTACAAGTATGAGCTGATAAATTTGCACTCACGAGACCACAGGACCTTTTTTCTTTAATATAGCCCAGTGCTGACAAAAGCAGACTCTTTCTCCCTCAATCTAACCGGTGGTCTCAAACTCTCTCCCTCCCATCCTCACTCTAAACAAGCCAGTTTATTTTCAGCCCGAGCAAATAAATGGGATTTAAGTCCTATGAGGACAAGAGGGAGCAGGTAGATTTCCACAGAGCCGAGGGGGGGATAATCATTCAGCTCGGGCAGCTATTGAGAGAAAGTCCCCTGGTGTTATGACGAACACAAACACCCCTCTTTTTATATGGAAACACATGGAGTGGGCAGAAAAAACACCCCAGCGTGGGTGAGATAGAGACTGGAAAAAAAAGGAGAAGGGGAAAAAGTGTCTTTATTGGTCTTTTCCTTTGAACAACATCACTATAGATAGAATCGCAATTCACACTGGATTTCGCTGTTCCTGATGTGGGGTTTCGGAAAATAGGCCACGACTTCAAAAGAGACCGAAATGGCAAAGAGTGGAATGTCAGCTAGCTGTGTGTAACCCCGCGACATGTTCCACTCATGTCGAAACAGGCACTTACACCAGATGGGTTTGAAAAATGAATGGGTGTCTGCGGGTATCTGCAGGGATGAATGGAAGAAGGTGATCCAAGGCCACTGTGACGCATAAAGAATACAAAACCTTTCTTTAAAATTTCCACCCATTAACAAGTTCCTGTTTGAAGCTGTTTTGTTTGAAATTAATTGCAAAAGATACACTGTAGGAAAAAAAATTAAGCATTGAAGTAGGCTATAATAATTTCATTTAGCTTAACTTATCAATTTAACTTTTGTGATTTCAACTAGATTTGATGTGTTTTCAGTCTTTCGACTTGGGTTTTTAAATTACTTTAATGAAGTGGAAATGTGAAGGAGTCGAATGAAGTCGACGCTGTGGGCCATGGCTACGTCTAACAGTCCAAGTGTGCATCAGTGTATTAATGCGCCACAGGAGGAGGCATTTGTTTTTTTGTTTTTTTTAAAAAGTACAATTATTTCCTAATCCTCGGCATCTTACAGATATTCCGGATGCAATACTAATTTAAAACATACAGAATTCATTGTTATATTCAATGTTTCATGCAAGAGATAGATAATGCCTCAGAAGTGGTGTTTATGGAGGTTCTGGCAACCGTCACTGGATTGTAGGGAATGAGAACGTCCATGTTTACGGTAGTGATGTAGCAGGAGTTCTGGTGTTGTTTTGTGTTACCTACCCTCCATGTGTTCTGTGTGTGTTTCTGTGTCCCTTCCATTGGTGCATGTGTAGGTGTGTGTGTGCTACTCCCTGGTTCTCGTTACTGCTCAATGAAGTTACATCGTCTTGAACCAGTGAGTTGTGCTCGAAATTACTTCCCAACAATCTTCCTCACTGATGACATCAAAACTCTTCGTCTTACTCAAAATACTGCTGCAAGAATTCTGACTCATAGAAGGACATTTGAGCACATCACACCTGTATTTGAGCAACTTTACTGGTTGCACATCAATAGTCGTATCCAGTTTCAAATCCTGGTAATCATCTTTAAAGCTCTCCATGGTCTGGGCCCTTTCTACCTGATCAATCGCATTAAATATTACACTCTTTCACGTAGATTAAGGTCAGAAGATGCTGGTCTATTGGTTGTCCTCAGGTTCAGGCCTTCTACCATGGGTGGTAGGTCCTTTAGTGCGGCAACTAATCTGGACTAATCGGATCTAGACCCCCCCCCATGTTTTTCTAGCTCTCCTTCTAAGTTTAAAATCTTAACTTGAAAAGTAATGTCGATACAAAGCCTTTAACTTAAATATGTAATTTGAGGCCAAGAAATGAAAGAAGTGATAAAATCTCATTTTAATAAGTCATCTGTACTTTAAACTTGCATTGCTACATTGAAACAACAAGCACTATAGAGTCAAATCAACTTGCAGAAAGGAATTCAAAGGCAAACTACAAGACACAGTCTTGAGTTGAAGTGAACAGTAATTATAAATAAATAAATGTAAGTCACTCTGGATAAGGGTGTCTGCCAAATGTAAATGTAAATGTAAATGTAATTCCAATTTGATTTAACTTCAAATTGTAAATCAGCTTTTGAATGTTTGACATTTTTGAGTCTGAAATTTTTGACAGTGTATATAGTCTTCTCATCCAAGCCCGTATCCACACACAGAGTGTAAAGCAGCACCTTCTGTAAACTGTATATCAACATCCGGTCACAAGCAATGTTCAGACAAATGGTCTCTATGGTACATTCTGCACCAGCATACAGTAATCTTACCACGCCCACCTCTACCACTACACTACTTGCATTAATAAGGTTTTCCCAATTTTTCATTAGACTTTCTGCATCCAAAATCTTCCTTGGTTGCATGATATGATATGGTATGGTATGGTATGGTATGGTATGGTATGGTATGGTATGGTATGGGATGGTATGGTATGGTATGGTATGGTATGGTATGGTATGGTATGGTATGGTCTGGTATGGTATGGTCTGGTATGGTATGGTATGGTATGGTCTGGTATGGTCTGGTATGGTCTGGTCCAGTCTGGTATGGTATGGTATGGTATGGTATGGTATGGTATGGTATGGTATGGTATGGTATGGTCTGGTATGGTGTGGTATGGTCTGGTCCAGTCTGGTATGGTATGGCATGGTATGGTATGGTCTGGTATGGTATGGTATGGTCTGGTATGGTATGGCATGGCATGGTATGGTATGGTCTGGTATGGTATGGCATGGTCTGGTATGGTATGGTATGGTATGGTATGGTATGGTATGGTATGGTATGGTATGGTCTGGTATGGTATGGTATGGTCTGGTATGGTATGGTATGGTATAGTGTGGGTATTTTCAAAATGTATAAACTCTCTGTCTTTTCTGTAGCCTAAAGAATCTAAAGTTTAAAGATTTTGAAAATACCCACATGACTGGGATGACAGATTGTATGACAAACATGCATAAGAGTCACAGATTATTATAAATATACATTTTAATAAATCGCAAATATTCCACTTGAAGGTACATTTCATTTCAATGCAGTGAGTCACGGAGACGTTCCTGAGAAACTGCAAAGTGTAAATAGTCCTGAAGGAATTTGGAAAGCTTAACATTACCGCAAACGTGTTTGAGGCTCGAACCGAGCCGCTTATCATTCACTTTGAACCGGGTGACGTAATGTATCACCGAACCGAATTGTGGGTCCGTTGTGTCGCTTTGCTCACACTGCTTGTGGTAGAAGTTGAGATAAGGTCAACTTTTCAATCAGCAGTACAGGCACCAGCCAGTCTAAATCTCATTTATGCAAATTGGAGCTAACCAATCAAATCATGTTTATGCTATGATTGTGTATCATTGCTGTCAAAAAACCCCCAAATCTCCTTTTTTTTAAGTTTTCTTTATCATTTGAACACAGCAGCTGCCCTAAATGTTGTGAGACCATTTCATGATAAATGGAAAAACAGAAATGATCCAAAATCGCTTTTTTTTTGCATTAAATTAAATTTAAAGAACATTTTTGCCTGTATTTTGGACATACTTGTTTTTCTTTGGACAGGAACAATATGCATTATCCTTAGAGAGCTCTCACCTGGAAAAAAAATTAACCAAGATTGTGGACCAACCCTGTAGAAAAGCATTTGTTTGCCTTTTTTATTAGAAATATTAAAATTTACCAAGAAATAAACACAATCCGATAAACTGATAAAACATCTGAGGTCATTTGTAAGGCATTAGCATGTTATAATTCTAATTAGCCACAAAGTAGACAGCTTGGTAGTGAAGTTAAGCATCCCTGAAGTGTAAGGTGAAGCCTTAATGCAACGTGTATATGTGAATCCAGCCTAAAAAAGCACTAGCACTGGAGACTCCTTCCATAAATCTTCTTAGAGAACATGTTTCTGTATCAACATGCATTTCCTTGGCGCGTTCAACATTCAAGCTGTTATTATAGAAATGATAAATGATAAACGTGTGAACTCCCATCTGAGCTGTTGTTACAGAAAATGAATAAATGCCAACAATTCTGTGGTATAAGTGGAATTGTTGCAATACAGGAAGTAGATTTCATTGCTTAACAATCTGTTTTTAAGATGACAAACTGAGAGCAAAAAGCCGCTTTTTTCCTTATGTTTTCAGAAGCCAGTGTTGATATATGGTATGGTACATCGTTTAGCACAAAATGATAGACTGGGCTTTAAAAAAATGCTGCTTATAAAGTCAGTGAGTCACTACGAATGTGAGAATTTCTCACACTGCAGTTGAAAACATATCTGTGCTTCTTTTTTTCTCATTTGGACGTAAATTTGACTTCGTCCATAAATCACACTATGGGGGAAAAAAAAAAGTCCTGGTGTGCTGTATCTTGAGTCGAGATACGCTTGAGAGACCTATATTTCTGACAGGAGTACACAAAATAAATATTTAAATCATTTTACATTTTGGCACTCCTAATTCCCTGAATAAGCTCAAGTCTATCAGGTAGACCGGTGTTGCGCTGTAAATCTATCCAGCCTGAGTTCGGCATGTCGAGGGTCACTGAGGAGTCATGGATTTTGAGGAGGTATAAACCTGCTTCTTTATAGCTATCCCAATTGTTGTGTGTTAGAATTATGAGCATTGTATTAGCTCTAATGAAGGACGTAAATTCTCAGTTTTACGAGTGGCCCTTTTACGAGGCAGGGGAAATTGTAAAATACGCGCTTTTTTACGTTAGCCGTGTTTGTCACCCTGCCACCGGTGTTCACACACACACACTGTTCTCATTAACCCGCAGACGGCTCCTCTGACGGCGTGAGCGTCTGAGAGTGTGTGAACGGCTGACTTTTCCATACCTGACATTTAACAGACAGCTCTACATGAGCGTGTGATTGGTCGATTAAAGATGGCACGGGATCAGAATTATTGTAAAAATAATTCTGTTAAAGTTTTAGTGTGTGATGTGCTTCCTGAACTAATAACCGTCTTTTATACCTCCTTGTTCTAAGATGTTACTGTAAGAGAAAATGTATCTGAGCATCAGTTTGAAATCATTTTTATTTCTCTGGTCCAACACCATTGTTAGATCAGCAGCTAATTATCCATGTAAGGAGAATTTAAAGATGGTTCCTTAGATCATTCAAAAACTTTATGGCCCACTTATAACTATGGGAATCAATTCCAACTAATAGTAATATGATACCTATAAATGTCATTTTAGGACTGATGAGTAAACTGATAATGTCCAAAAAATGATTGTACTCATTTTCAGTCCTTCTTTCTTTCTTCTATATAATTACATCAATTTATTCAGATGTTAAAAACCAATAGTGTGCAGCAAATGTATGATAGCATTTTAGGGCCACTGTTTAAACAAAATAAAATAAGGTGAATAATTGAATTAAAATAAAATAAAATAAAATAAAATAAAATAAAATAAAATAAAATAAAAATAATACATTATATTACAAGAATAAAGTCACAATATTTTGACAATATAGTCATAATATTTGGGGGACAAAACTCATAATACTAACAGAAAAAAAGTTAAAATATTTCAAGAATAGTGTCATAATATTTTGAGAAGAAAGTAATAATATACAGCATACTATTATTAGAAAAAAGTCACAATATCCTGGGAATAAGGTCATAATATTTTGAAGAAAAAAAACATAAAATAATTTTACATGAAAAAAATAAAAAAAAAAAGTCATAATGTTATCTAATGAAATTTTATAAATACAGAAGTATTGACAATAATATTATCTCGTATTATCAACAATATTATCTCTTAAAATAATATTACTTTGTCCTTGGAATATTACAACCTTATTTTAAAAATGTGCATATTTATTTATTTGAAAATAAAATACAATCATATAAATGTGTCCAGTCATTTTTAAAAATTGTAATATATGCATATATAGATTGATAGATTGATTGATTGATTGACTGATTAATGGGGGGAGGGGGGTAATTTGCCAATTCTAACCCCACCAGTTTTGTGATAGCACAGAGCAGCTAGCAACCAGAAAGTAAAGTCCATAATAAAGCAATAACATGCATCATCTATGGCCACCTTTTTTTTCTCCCAAACCATTACAATACAGCTGGACACGCTCAGGGGAACGCTCTATCCACCCTCTTCCACATATATGTTTTCAGATTGGCTAGTGTTACTCTGATTGACAGGAGACAAGGAAGAGGGGGTGGATCCAAAGTCTAACCTGGGGTAACGCTGTGTGTGAGGTGGGAATACATGCTGGATGGATCTCCTGTCTGTCTCAGGATCCCATATACACATTCACACACTTATTTACACCTAGAGGTCATTTAGGCGTAAAATCTGATCCATCTGATTACTTATTCTTAGTTGGTTATTTAAAAAAGTAGTGCTGGCTCTACAGCTCTGGAGTATAAGTTGGCCAGAGGAAACTCTCCAGCCCTCTGATTGACAAATCGAGCAATTACACGGAAAGTGATGGTGTCATCATTTGCTCCTTCAGCTCTGAGCATCCTGCCACATTTCACATCCACAGACCTGACCTAAATGAGAGAATAGAGTAGCGAAAAAGAAAGAATAAAGATTGAAATATCTCCCAGGAACATTCTGCTTGCTATTTCAGAACAGCCCTTATCTCCTCCCTGTCAGCCGTGTTAATATAGGGATGAACAATATTTCATGAAGGGCAGCTGAATGCAGCTCGGCTGGCACACACTCACTCCTCTTTTTCCTCCTCGTGCCCTCGTCTGTCTTTTGTACCCCCTCTCCCCCCATGTTAGATGAGTCATGGGTTAGCAAGGCAGGATGAGAGGGTGATAAGCCTCGCTCTTATTTCTCCTCCTCGACAGTCGTTTGCATTTTCATATCAATAATCGGGCAATTTCCCTACATGCTAATCCATCAAAGCAGAGCTATGGGTAATCCGGAGCAGAAAGGAGCTCCAGAGGCTGCAGGTGAAATGCTGTTGTAGAAAGACATTTGTTCTCGTGAACCGTGCACAAAAGCCATCTCTGTCTGGAATGATCGATCATAGGTATGGAGGAGATTTGAGCTGGTGAAGAGACGCTCAACATTCTGCACCTGAAAAAAAAATTTAAAAAAAGAGCTGAATGAACCTACTCAGCTTCCACGCTTCTTCTATAGCCTTGCCCTTTGTCTGTGTATATAGCCAAAGTGCTTACCTCTCCTCTGTAAAAAAGATGAACAATGCAAAGCAAGGGCACGAAAGGCACGAGAAAAAGAAGATCAGCCAGAATGTAATATCTACAAATGCTGACAGGGTTGAATTTCACCACCGTATTTACGATTCGCCCCGCTTTGAAAAGGAGAATTTTGCACAACAATAAGATTCTTTTTTAAAGTTTAATTTCTATCGACGTGCTAGGTGAAAGATGTGCTCCAGTGCTCACCTCATCCCAGTCCTGAGTGTTTTGTAGGATATAGATGCTTACAGATCTTTTCAGGGTCACATGTGCAGCATTTTGTCCATTTGAATCGAACCCTGGTGTGTTTTCCTTCTCAGCAGGCTTCCTTAGGCAGGTGGGATGTACACTGAAATACCAGAGAAACTGGTACAGGAGCCTATGCAAAACACATCACACTGCCACCTATGCATGGTATTAATTGCGTCCGCCAGTACGTGTGAGAATGTGAGAATGGCAAGTTATCACGATTTTGCGATTTTCAACGTGGTTTAATAGTTGGAGTTCGTGAGACGGGTCATAATATTTCGAGGTAGAACCAAAGCTTGTATTTTCACGTGTGAGCATTACAAGGGTGTAATGTGACTACGAGAATTCGAACAAAACCTCGAACTTTCGACAGCAGTGTGGCCATAAAAAGACTCTGGGTGAACGTGACCAGTGTCAGCTGCCAAGAACCGTTTTACGTGATAGACGTGTAACACTGCCTCAAGTAATATCGGAATTCAGTGCTGGGGCCTCAACAAACATCAGCGTGAGGACTGTGCAACGTTCCTTCCAAGATCCCATGGGAGACTTACCAAGTACTAGCCAGTTTTTCTGGCACTTCAGTGTAGTAATCATGTGGTCCGAGAGCGTCCCAGAGAAGTGGTCTCGTTCTGGTTGTGAGTGGACTCTTACTTCAGTGATTCAATAGCAATGAGAAAGCATTTTGACTCTGAATCAACTCAACTGCAGGAAGTGAGTCAATTCAAACGTGTCATGTATTTTGCATGGCATTTAGAAATTTTCTATTTATTCATTTATTTATTTTTAATATACTAATTATGAGCTGCTAAACTGTGCAACAAAATGCAAACCGAACCAAAGGACAGAGCTGTAGAGCTGCAGAAGTGTGATGCGTTCTGTGTATTTGGACAGAAAAATCTAAATAAACACTGTTATAGAAAGTAATCTTTTAAACGAGTTATCTATTATATATCATTTATTAAAGGTCAGTGTTTTTTTTACCATTTTCAATCATTTCTGAAACAAAAACTTGTACGAATATATATTTTAAGCCCTACACTCACCACACACAAAGCTTTTTTTTTCTTTTTCCTGTACTCTGATTTGCAGTCTGTGGACAGACTAATAGGTGTGAAATCTCTCTTCGACTCCTACATTAGACCTACAATACAAGACAGAATGAGAAAAGTGAAGCACAGCGAGAATAAGAAACGTATGACGTCTCATTAGTAGCACATTTATCATCTCTTGTGTGTGATTTAAAACAGTCACTGGGTCAAATCTTTTTAGCTACCTCCAGGGAAATCAATATATGTCAGTGCTGAAGCAAAAAAACAATAATAATAAAAAAAAAATCTTGCCTGTGACTTTTTCTTGCTGTTCATTCTGAGCGGTCGTCACCTGCCCTGATGATTTTACATTCCTCCTTGTGAAACCTTGGCTGACTGTCTGTCTCAATTCACTACCTTAACGCACACTTGTCCCTTCTAATCCTGGGTGCTAATGTTCACACGGACCGTTCCTACCCCTGGCCGACGAGTGTGTAATGCAAATGGTCTTTAGCGAGACAGCGAAGCATGCGAGACACAGCAAATTACACTCCCTAACGCCGGTAATTACAGCCATACCGACACGGCAGGAGAAAAGAACACGCTCGGAACAAGGGAGAGATTGTGTATTAGAAATGTTATTAATGTGCCTCCATGCAAGGTCAGAGGATGCGGACAAGATGGTGGAACAGAAAAGCATGTCAGCAGCTGGGGGTAATCAAGAAACATTGCATGAGGAACGTTTCAGGGTGTTTGATCACCTTTAGATCGTGGTACAGAGGAAAAAATATTTACTGCACAATTGTTTTTCCTTTTCTGTCAGGACTTTGAGTAGGGTTAGCATTAGTACCTTCAGTATCACTCAAGGGCACCATGCTGGTGCAGGGGCTAGTGTCAGCATCTACAGCTCGAGCTCAGGTTACTGTCTGTTTAGAGTCAAGCACATGTTCTTCTTCTGTCTGTGTGGGGTTCTCCGCTTACCTCTTAACTCCCAGAAGCATTCCAGCAGAAGATTGGCTAGACGTGAATGAATGTCTGAACATGTGTACCATGACCTCTGATGGACCAGCATCATTCCAGCATCCCGACAGTATTCCCATCTTGCATCCGTTATTCCTGGGATAGACTCCAGATGTGCACAGCTTTCAGCTAGAAATGAATTTATACAGAATTCTACAAAATATTAACATATTAACTGTTCATATTTTCCTTACTTCTGGGTTAGGACACATTCTGACGTTGTCACACAGTTTGTTTGGGTAAATATTTGCTTGTATGAGGAAGTGGCGACAGAAAATGGAAGGAGCGCGAAATGACGTGTTCATAGCCTCACAATCTTGACATGGAAATGGGTTTCAAAAGGAATTCCAAGACAGAACAGGGATGATGATGATGATGATGATGATGATGATGATGATGATGATGATGATGAAAGAAAATACAGTACTGTGCAAAAGTCTTAGGCACCCTATTGTTTTTATGTACAACTTTTGGTTTTGATCTTTTTTTTTTTTAGCTCTGTATTAAAAGATTTTACATTTCTAAATGTTACTTTTCCAATAAAATATTTCATGTTGCACAAAATATGTAACACATTACATAACAGACTAGTTTTCACACAAAAACGTAATGAAGGCTGCTGGGTTTCGCATGCAGAAAAAGAAGCAAGTGTGACGGTCAAAGTCTCCAGAAGAGCTGTGGCAGATTCTCCAAGATATAAGATGCTTAGTGAAACTCAATCATGCCAAAAAAAAAAACAAAACAAAACAAAAAAAACCTAAATGTACCTAAAAACAACAGGGTGCCTAAGACTTTTGCACAGTACTGTATGTTGAGGCCTTTACAATAAATAGGGCTTCTGGAGAAAACAACAACAACAACAGTATCAGCAACAACCACAACTGATATGCACTGATCCTGCTGATCCATTTCATGCCAGTTCAGACAGAATGTAAATAGCAGTTCAATAATGAATGCCCGTCCTCTGCATTTATTCGCTTTAAGCTCTCTCATACACACACACACACACACACACACACACACACACACACACACACACACACACACACACACACAAACTTGATGCACGAGGCACAAATTAGAAGCATTTTTAAGGAAATATTCAAAGCGAGGCAAAGCCAGCTGAATCAGTTATTATTTTTGATGTTGCAATTTCTGACACTTTGATGCAATCAGTGAGTAGCCTGGGCGCGAGAGGCTCTCCAGGGAGAGAACTGTCAGTGCCGAGAGGCTGGCGCGAGAGTAATTATCGCAGATCAAACCCTGCTCGTTAGTAGGCAAAGGATGGGAGGCAAATGCCAAAAACCAGCCAATGTTTCGCAAACGCTTGTTCAAGGATATCCTAATTGCTATAAGTGGTTCCTTCAGGACTGACACATCAAAACACCGCCGGCTGCGTGATGTCACCAGTGTGCCGCTCTACAATGGGTGAATTAAGGGAAGAGGGTGCAGCTGAGAACACAAACAAGGACGGTTTCCTGTCTTTAGAATGGCACACATACACAGAGGCACATAAATGCCCTGCAGCACTTCAACGCACACTCAACGCAAGAAAAAAAAGCACCAACACGTGTCATATTTTCTGACCTTCCTCTGTCTATCTTTGTCTTTTCGCCTTCATATACACAAGCATAAACATGTATCCAGACACTGGGCCAATGGAGTTAGCAAACACACTGATCTCATCATCTACAGTAGGTTTCACGGCGAAAAGGCTGGATGTGACTAAAGTGGGTTAAAGTGCAAAGAAGAATATTCCAACAATGAAAAGACAACTCCCTTCGATAATAGTAATCTCTGTTGCTTAAAAGAAGTTGCATTTAAAATAGCAGGGATACAAATAAACAGGACTCACACCTCGGTCTCCGCCCTTTATGTCTAATTACACTTGTTCTCGTATTAAACTGCAAAGCATAAAATAGCATTTAATTTGTCCTAAATAAAGAATTCTAAGTGAATTGTAATCACTACTGAACTCACAGTTAAAATAGCCACGTGAACTCCCAGACAAGCCACTACCTGCTCAAGGAGAAGCTTTTCCTACCGCCGGAGTCTTTTATAATGGATTAACCTTAACAAGTGTGTTATATATTACTAGAAACTAGGATTTTTTTTATTTTTTATTATTGTATGTGAAATGTGAAAAGTGTTTTATGTTTATTAGATGATTGACTCCATGATGCAGGTCTTGAAATAAAATCTTT
>JAOVVH010000043.1:4673790-4688893 GCA_028566435.1 Scorpiodoras heckelii
AGAGAGAGAGAGAGAGACAGAGAGAGAGAGAGAGAGAGAGAGAGAGAGAGAGAGAGACAGAGAGAGAGAGAGAGAGAAAGACATTTTCTATCTCTGAAAATAAATATTTCAGACATTATTTGAACAGAATGATTATTTAATCTCAATATTGGTAAAAAAATATGAAAGTTATATAATAATAATAATAATAATAATAATAATAATAATAATAATAATAATAATAATACAATTGTATTAATAATAAATTAATTCAGTTTATAATAATTTAATCAAGTTACACAGAGTGATAAATCTATTAAAGTTGCACTTATTTATTTGTTTATTTTATTATTTATTATTTTATTTATTTACTGTTTCCTATTTTTATTTTATTTCATATTATTGTGTGTGTGTGTGTGTGTGTGTGTGTGTGTGTGTGTGTGTGTGTGTGTTTGACTCTCTTTCCCAAGAGCTCCCACTACAGGGGTGGATGTTTAACATACCATCTACAAACATATTTATCTTATCTGTTGCCAGTTTAATCAAGTGAAGCATCTGTATATCACCTTTCCAGAGACTCCACTATGCACTTTCTCAGTGCACCCTGCACTGTTACTTTAATGAAAGGCCTCGA
The DNA here is from genome assembly GCA_028566435.1 of Scorpiodoras heckelii. Lineage (NCBI taxonomy): Eukaryota > Metazoa > Chordata > Actinopteri > Siluriformes > Doradidae > Scorpiodoras > Scorpiodoras heckelii. The sequence continues at coordinate 4,674,404 of JAOVVH010000043.1, forward strand.
ACCCCAGCAGACATGCCTTAGCTCCTCCTCGGCGTCTGATCTCTTCTCTTCTGCCTGCCGGGGTCATGAGGGCAGGGGCGATTAGGAGGAAAAGGTGTTAGGGGATCACCTTTAGGGCAGAGAGTTTAGGGGGCACTGCCCACATCGAGCCAACTCCCCCAAACAAAATGAAGTCTACACCATCATTCAAAGCAGATGGCTTTTTCTGGAGTGTGTCAGCTCTGGTTGAGGCTGTGCTGCCTCTGGCAAACCTCAGCAGGGATGGTTAATAGGCATGCGGCAGGAAAGTATAGCCAAACCACACTGGCTTAGCAGAGGGAGGCCAAGAAATCCATGAACTAAGCTCTATATGTCCAATAATGTGCATATTCATCTACACTCACAATCACAATATACACACCACAACCTGGCACTACATATAGACAGTTTTTGTAGGAAATCCTGTACAGTATAGTAAGTTATTTATGACAAATAATAAGTGCATAAACAGGCTAGTGAGTGAAAACACTCAAAACAGTACATTATTAATAGAAAGTAGGTGTGTGGGAGTTTTATTTACAGTCTACACATACTGAAATGCTACTTCTTGGACACATGCACATCTTCACAGATACACTTGAACTCCAAGTGAGGACATCAGTACGCAAACCCTGCCTGTCCCCCATCCTGTGTAAATAGCCTTAAATGAGCCATAACAGGGATAGGTCAGGGTATGCTAATTAAGACTGTGAGTGTATTTGTGTGACTGAAGTCTCAACACACTGTCATGATAGAGAAATGTTTTAAGTGGCACTAAAAAAGTGGCAAATGGACAGAGAGAAAATAAGTTTAGCTGTGCACAATTAGTAAGCAGTGTCATAGCTAGAACACTAGACATGTGCAATACACATTGCTATAATTACACCCACGAAAAAGCTAAGAATCATTTAAAAGTGGAACCAGAAGCAAAGGTAAATGAAAGGAAAGGAAAGGAAAATTAAAAAGAAAAGTACTGATGAAGAGCATAAGGAAGTCATGTACTATAATATTTACAGACCCACAGTATGGTTGAATTCTCAAATCTGATTGGTCAAAAGATGTGGATTATTATTATTATTTTTTTTAATAGCAGCTTAGACAGTGTCTCTGTTTGCAATATAAACAATAGATTTATATTACTGTGAATGTAACAAAGTTATGTTCTGTTGTAACAGCTCATACACAGGGACGTATATACATACACTACACTGAGATGTTTGGCTCAAGGATTATAATTTTACATTACAGTGTAAGTTAAAACTTATTGCGCTGACTTATTAATTCATTTATTCGTTCATCTTCCACACCACCACTTTATCTGGATCACAGTCATGATAGAGTGTGAGCCTATTCTAGGAATATTGAGCTTGAGCTGGAAGGTGGACCCAGAGGGATCCCAGAAGGACATGGAAAGAACATGCAAAAAAAGGGACAAAAAACAAAAAGAAACCAAAGCAAAACAAAACATAACATGCAAAACAATATTGCACTGACAGTAATTAGAACTGAACCAGGGACCTTGGAGCAATGAAGCAGCAACACTACACACTGCACCACCAGTTTAGCAAATGAATTACAGTATTCTGTCATAGTATATATACAGAGTTATACAGATATATATATATATATATATATGTAAGTAATTCATTCCTTTATTTATTACAATGTTTTGTTAAATACTTGAGTTTGATTGGTTATCCTGTGCCCACCCCCAGGCATACTTTTTTAACAGAAGCAATAAAATAGTTTATAAATCAATAACATAATTTTGTCAATCAAATTATTGATTTCTTTAGTAAGTAGCTGGATAATAAAGAGGTTAATGTACTGCAAGCTGGTCATTGCTGTGATATAAACCCTTTCTAGGTGATTCAAGACCCATCCATGTCACAAACAGGTCCTGATCTCACTGTCTAGGTTTAGTTTTTATCAAAAGAAACAGAACATTAACAAGGAACAAAAATCTAAGTATAAACATAAAGGCAATAAAGAAAGCCATAGCACGAAAACCACAAAAGCCAGACAGAAGTGTGTGCAAATCGGGCTCTAAATACAGGAACTAATGAGGGTGAAACAAGGAACAGGTGAGAGTGATTGAGGACATGTGATGGGGCCGTGTATCTGCAGGGCCTGATTGGAGATGTAGTCCTGACAGAACCCCTTCTACAGCATGACTCCCTACAAGCCTTATTAGGTCCTGAGGGTGGCCGGGCCTCTATAGTCAGAGCACCAGCAGGACAGGGCTGTGGTTTGACTTTAGGTTTAGGTGCCAGAGAGACAATGTCCTCACCAAAGCCAGGCATGAACAGTGTGCCAGGGGCACTGGTGTGGACCTGGCACTGCAGGTTGCCCCATCATCCTGAGGCTTGGACACTCCTGCTAGGCTGCTGTTTGTGTTTGGCAACGTAAGGTTGGTGGACACACAATAATTAACCCCCCTCAAAAAATTTCTTACGGGAGTCCCACCATGAGTTGGGCCATGAGAGCAGTGATCCAGTTGATCTGTCTCTGGTTCTCATGAATCTGCTCCTCCTTTAACCCTACGCACCACATCACCTGTGCTTCTTCCACGTTGGAAGAAGTGTCTGGATTTCTGTCACGAACGGAGTCATAGCCAGAAGCAAGTGCAGAGCAGACTTTATTAGAAGAAACAAAATACTAACAAGGAACAAAACTCTAATCACAAACATCAAGGCAGCATAAGGAAATATGAAAAGGTGGCATGAAAAACATAAAAGCCAGAAAAGAAGTGTCTGCAAATGGTTCTCTAAATACAGGAACTAATGGGGGCATGCCATGGTGCCATGTGATGTGCAGGGGTGAGAGACGTAGTCCTGACAATAATGAAAAGTAAGTACGCTGTACATTATCCCTTGCATAATGTATACTAGACGTTAATAATTAGTATGTGTGCAGAAAGTAAAATAAGTAAGAAGATAATACACACTGTTGTTGAATCCAGAACCTTTATGAAACCTAACTTTAGGTTATAGAGCAATGTAAACTCCCTAAAGAGCCCCGAGACAGTGCCTTGATTGTTCTGTAAGAATTCAGTTATGCTTCGGGCATTTTAACGTTTTTGGTACAGTTATATAAACACATAGAAAAGGTAAAAGGGAACAGGAATTAAAGTCACAGGATTAATCTGAGAAGGTCAGACACACACACACACACACACACACACACACACACACACACACACACACACACACACACACACTGCTGTATCTGTACACACATGCCCTAAAACTATGGACAGGTAACTGATCTGAAAAGGCCATCACGAGGCAGTGACGTGTCGAGGTAAGAAGACACAAAGGAAACTAATGAAAGGGATGAAAAGAGGATTTGAAACCAACACCAACATAAATCAGAGATGAGAATGCAGCAGCATGGTGGAGCTAAAGGCGCATAAAAACTAGAACAATAGCAGTGGTGCTCACACACAATAGACACAAAGACTCTCCATAACATCTCATTATAGCTAATGAGGGGCCACTAATTACAGTGTGTTGCGTGTGTAAGTGTTTGTGGGTAGGTGGGTGTATGTATGTGTGTGTCTGAACGAAAGAGTTTGTGTGTGTGTGTGTGTGTGTGCGAAAACGTGTTTTTATATTTTTGTGTCTCAAATGCCCCTACATTTTGCTGGTCCCCATAAGAAAAGTGGGTTATTTGTTGCAGTTTTTAACAAAAAATAAAAAATAAAAGTGCCAAAAAGTTGTGTTTTTATTACTGAGGTTAAAGTCGGGCTAGGATTAGGAATAATTCTGTCAGTGGAATGTCCTCACAAGTATTTCAACACAAACGTGTGTGTGTGTGTGTGTGTGTGTGTGTGTGTGTGTGTGTGTGTACTATCATCAGACACTACAGTACATAAACAAAGAGTGTTTTCTAGCCTATATACTTCATTTGACTACAACATGTAACTCGATCTCCAACTAAGCAAAACCAAATAAAGTAACTTGGAATTCTTACTTGTAAATTCGAGAAGGTCTCCTTGTAAGTTTTTTTTTTTTTTTTTTTTGAGTTTTGAAATTATCTACAATTGCGTTCAAGTGCTTCACTGATTTGTTTCTCAGTAAAGGAAAATTTTACTCAGCTGTGATTATATAAGGTTTAAACACCAGGGGCAGGCTCTTACAGGAAAACAATGACAGGCAGGAATTAAAAATCACAAGGTGTTTTTATTTATTAAAAAGTGACACACCATACGTTGTATCCATAAATAGTTACTTTTAATGCAATGGAACCGGTTTATTTTTTTGTCTTTCTTGAAATTAATAACATATATAAAAATTCAATTAAAATCATAGCTTTGACTCTGCTGTTACACTGCTCTGACACTACTGACCCCTAAGAAATAGTAAATTTATTGAAACTGGTAATTTTGAGTTGCTGTTATGAAAAATAAATCAATGCCTTTGGCCTAATCAGAATTGAAAATTGAATGGGTTGTGGTACAAAGTGGGATAAAATCCATTTTACTGACATTTCAAGCTCAGGTTCAAGTGAAGTAGTACAGAATGTTCCTACAGGTGTCTCATCGGTACCTTTATTGCTATCAACAAGTACCTTTGAACACGCTTGCACTTGCACTGTCTTTTTGGTTATGGAAATCACTTAAACAAAGTGGAATTACAAATACATGTGTTGTCTTGTCTGGTTCCGAAAAGAGGTGAAAAAAAGTGCAATTCTTTGAAATAAATCTGTGCTTTATTGCTCCAGTACAGATCCACAAATGTGTAGAATTATGGCCTCAGTGCACCAAAGCTGTTCTGCTGCTTCTTGGTGGCCCAACACCTTACTAACACATTTTCAATTTAAATATTTATTCCTTAAATATGTCTCCCAAATATAGATTGTTTTTCTTGGTTTAGGTTTACTATACACCAGTTTGAACAGGAATGGGTGATTGAATGTCAAAACAATAAAGATAGTCTCATCTACCTACTTTACACAAGCTAATTTCCCTTCATCAAAACAAATGTAAACAAACCTAACCAAAAACCAGAGATGAAGACTAACTCTAACAAAGATGACGTTATTTTGGGTGCAGTGCAAATTAAAATATATCTATGTACAGCACATATGAGAGAAAGAGTTAATGGACTTTGGTGTGCACAGTATTGTGACACAATGTCTGATTTTTTTCATGACATCATCATCGCTAGGTTCTAAATTTCTAATGTGAAAGAATATAAAAATAAAAGTGAAGACAAATTGACTTTTTTTTTCGGCTGCTAGCATCTTTGGGGTTGCCACAGCAGATCAACCTGATCTGCATTTAATGTGGCACAGGTTTTTATGCCGGATACCCTTCCTGACCCAACCCTCCCATTTAACTGAGCTGGGGTTCAGTGAGAGAGGGTTAAGGCCCCAACAGTGGAACCCATGACCTTCTGATCTGCATCCCAGAGTCCTAACCTATTGAACCACCAGTAAAATAAAAGACTAACAAAATTTAGATATTGATGCCTACAACACACTCAGAAAAGCTGGGACAGAGGCATGTTTAACACTGGATCACATCACCTTTTTTAATTATACTTTTTAATCATTTGGAAATTGAACAGTCTTGCAAGTGGAATTTTTGCCCATTCTTGGTGTGTACAATACTTGAGCTGCTCAACAGTCCATGTTCACTGTTGTCTGATTCTCCACTTCATGATGCTCCATACATATTCAATAGGAGACAGATCTGGACTGCAGGCAGGCCAGTCAAGCCACACTGTTGTAATTCGTTCAGAATGAGGCCGGGTGTTGTCCTGCTGAAATAGACATGGAGTTCCTGGGAAAAAGTGTTCTTGATGGCAGCACGTGTTTCTCCAAAATACCAATATAAGCCTCCACATCAACGGCACCTTCACATACTGTATATATACATATCCCCCATGCCGTGGGCACTGATGCCCCCCATGCCAAAACAGATGCTGTTTTTTGCACTTTTCATTGGTAACAGTCTGTATGGTCTTTTTCATATTTGGCACATAAAATCTGAAATCTGTTATTTCCAAAAACAAACTGAAACGTGGGCTTGTCTGACCACAGAACACGTTTCCACTGTCGTTCGGTCCATCTCAGATTACTTCAGGCCCAAAGAACTCACCAGCGGTTCTGCGCAAAATTATCACATGGCTTCCATTTTGCATAATACAGTTTTACATTGAAATTACTCCTGAGCCCATGTGGCTATGTCCATCATGGTAGCATGATGATTTTTTCAAACAATACCACATGCACATTCAGCAGCGGTTTCCACCCTTGGCCTTTACACACCAAGATTTCCCCTGACTCCCTGAATCTTTTCATGATATTATGAACTGTAGATGGTGAAAGACCTAAATTCTTTGCAGTCTTGCACTGAAAAACATTGTATTTGATCTGACAGACAATTCTCTCATGAAGTTTGGCACAAAGTGGTGAACCCCGACCATCCTTGCTTACAAAGACTAAGCCTTTGCTGGATGTTCCTTTTATACTCAATCTTGATGACCTCATCTGTTACCAGTTAAATGGCTAATTGTATAACCTTCCAGTGTTACTTGTATGGCCTTTTCAGTCTTCTTTTACCTCTTTCCTCAACTTTCTTTTGAGTGTGTTGCAGGTATCTATTCCTAAATTTGTTTATATTTAACAAATAGAATTTATTTGTCATAGAAAACACTGAAAATCTTTTCTTTGTCCTTTTGTCCTTAAAAAAAGGTTCAAATACATTAACAAATGACAGATTTCAGTTTTCAGTGCATGATTAGAAAGTGTCCAAACTTTCTGAAACAATAAATATTAGGAAGAAATAAATAAAGGGAACAAAAGAAGAAAGAATAGTAATATTACTAAAGAAAGAAACAAACAAACAAGCAAAGAAACAAACAAAAATAACAAAAAAATAAGAAACAAGTGGTTGTTTAAAGAGAACTGGTAATTTTATATCCAGTTTTACAATTTTAATTTGTATATGAAAAAACTGCAAACGTACAAAAATGTCTGCCCCTCCAGTGTTTTCCCACCAGAGAACAGTGATATTGTGAATTTCGTGCTTCTCCTCTTTGTGATTTTGATGCATGAGCTCCAGCTGAAGACATGCAGAGTAATAATGAGCTCCTTAAACAGGATCCTCTATCAGAAAGCCCGAAAGAGCTTCAGACAAAAGGCCAGTCTCTGCTTCTCTCCAAGTCAACCTTGATAAACATCTGGTCTTAAGCTGGGAAAGGTATGGCAGCGCTGAAGCAGCACTAAGCATGGCCTGGGAGAGACTAATATGAAATACGAGAGCAGTTCGAGAGAGAGCAGAGGCCACCTTAATTATTTGCTAATTCTTATGCCTCTCCATCAAACACTGTCACTATATAGTTTTTAAGTACTTATGATGTGGTAATTGTGTTACAGCTGTTATGGGATTTATAATGTGCCATGAAAGAAGATGTTTGCATGCATTATATAAGATGGAGGTTGGTAAAGTTTCCTTAGACAGATCAGGTTATGGATTTTTTTTTTTGAGTTTGCATCTTAAGGCTCATTACGTCGAGTTGGTCCTAGTTATCTCTTAACTGATCCATATGAATTTCTCAAATGAATTCAATGAACAAAGAAAGGTAATATGCAAAAAGTGCTTAGCTTAAGCTTTATAACTTATTATATAACTTGAGTCATGTAAACTACAGTTATTTCCTGCTATCTTGTACATTATAGAAGCTGTAAACAGTCATTCATGCACCAGCCTCTCTTTTTGTCCCTCTCTTGAAGAGTATTGGAAATGTTCAAGTTACAGATAACACTGTTTAAAAACTCATGAGAACTCATTACAAAGAAAAACAGGACAGCAAAGGCAGCATTCTGATAAATTTGTACAAGCTGAACATCACTACCGAGTTACAGCTTGGTTTTCAAGTGGTGCAATGGCCGAGTGTACAAAAGCATGGTTCAGGCTAAGATGCTAGCACTAGACACTAGATGCTATCAGTCACATGGGATTATCCTTAGAAGAGTACTTATAGTCACCCTTAATAGCTGAAATGGTCATTAATCACTAAATGAAATAAAATAATATTAAAGCAAACATTGCTTCTGTGTGAGAAAGTAACATATAGCTTCACTATCCTCTGTTAACAATTTGTAAAATTGCTGTTTTAGCTACTAAAGAGGAGTGCCATATGATTGCCACATGATTCTACATTTGTATATATCTGAGTGTCCTCTCAGACAATATTACTGTAGCTCTGCTTAGCTATTCATGTACTTGTGAGGAAAGATTAGCTGTTGTAATGCAGCACAACAAACAGTAGATCCATTTCTGAAGAAGGCAATTTCATTAATAAATAAACACCCTACCTCATCACTTGAAAGTCAAGGTCATGGCACTTTATGCTAATGCTAGTTGAATCTATGAACTCTGCAGAATACTTTAGATCCTGACATCTGAACATTGTGTACCTTCAAGCCACTGAAGATTCACTTATTTTGACTAATCTAGTCTAATGCTGCTTTAACTAAAAGAGTACCGAATGTACCCACATGTGAGTCATCACTATGGTGGCCAGAAAAATAAAAAAACCACCAAGCAACAGGCATTTGCACTGATCTTTGGTTATGTAAATCACAAAAACAGAGAGACATTTCAGATACATTTGTTTTGTTCTCACTTGTCCATAAGTTTGGAATATTTACTATTAGCTAGTCTAACCTGGGATTGCTAGTCTAACCTGGGATTGCTAGTCTAACCTGGGATTGCTAGTCTAAAGTGGCATTTCTAGTCTAAAATGGGATTGCTATTCTAACCTGGGATTGCTAGTCTAACCTGGGATTGCTAGTCTAACCTGGGATTGCTAGTCTAACCTGGGACTGCTAATCTAACCTGGCATTGCTAGTCTAACCTGGGTTTGCTTAACTAGCCTGGTGTTGCTAGTCTAACCTGGGATTGCTAATTTAACCTGGGATTGCTAATCTAACCCTTCATCGCTAGTCTAACCTGGGATTGCTAATCTACCTTGGGATTGCTAGTCTAACCTGGCATTGCTAATCTAACCTGGGATTGCTAGTCTAACCTGGCATTGCTAATCTAACCTGGGATTGCTAATCTAAACTGGGATTTCTAGACTAACCTGGCATTGCTAGTTTAACCTGGTATTGCTAGTCTAACCTGAGATTGCTAATATAACATGGGATTGCTAGTCTAACCCAGCACTGCTATTCTAACCTGGGATTGCTAATCTAACCTGGCATTTCTAGTATAACCCGGGATTGCTAGTCTATCTTAGCATTAGCTAAGAAAACAGACTAGTTTATTTAGTTATTTATTTCCTTACTTACGCACTTTTTTACTTCAAATTTGATGCAGTTCATACTTGCTATGGAAAGCAAAGGAGATGCCTCATTTTATACAAGTCTTTATTTTTAGTTCATTCTGGATGCTTATTCCTGTTCAAACACATAGACATCAGTGCAGCGCTAACTAACCGACATCGTATATAGAATAAGAAGGTCACAGATTTGGCCTGATCTTCTTTGATGAATTTGACTGGACACTAAAAATGGGCAGGATATTAGTAGAGTGATGTAGAGTATAGCGTAATGTCACTGGCTGAATGAGAGAAAAAGAGAACTGTAACAGGTAACAGGTACTTTGTAACCAAAAATGCAAGGAGTAAAAAAAAAATGTTTGGAATGTTCAATTTCAGTAATACTCAAGTAAAATATTAATATGGCAGAATAATAATTAAGTATCGGTACAACATGCAATTATTATTCATATTGTCCACTATTGGATGTTACACATTGGCCTGTCATGTTGATGATTATTTTTTATATTCAGTGGACAATTATTTCTTATTTTAAAAACAGTAGAAAAAAGTTGCATATTTACACCACAAGAGGACAATACAGATACAGCATCGTGTGTGTGTGTGTGTGTGTGTGTGTGTGTGTGAGAGAGAGAGAGAGAGAGAGAGAGAGAGAGAGAGAGAGAGAGAGAGAGAGACAGAGAGACAGAGAGAGACCATGTTTTTCTATCTCTATGTCCCCACAAAGATAGGAATTCTGGCTTTCTGGGGACATTTTGCTGGTCCCCATAAGGAAAGTGTTTTTTGTTTTTTTTGTTGGTTTTTCTTATAGTTTTTTTGTAGCTTTTAACATTACTGAGGTTAAGGTTAGGGTTAGGGTTAAGGTTAGGTATAGCACTAGCTGCATTAATAATTACGTCAGTGGAATGTCCTCACACATATAGCAGTACAAACGTGTGTGTGTGTGTGTGTGTGTGTGTGTGTGTGTGTGTGTGTGTGTGTGTGTGTGTGTGTCCATCAAGTTTGAATAAATGGGAGCAAAATGATAACTTCCCTATTAAGCTCTTTGCGTTTTCTTTTTTCTTTTTTTCCACTGAATAATGAATGTCTTGTGGAAGAGCCAAGAGAATTACAACTCAGCCTATTAATTTACCATATTTCTTTTTTTTTCTATTCTTCAGTTGTTTTAACATTTTGGGTTTAAATCTCTAATCAGGGAAGTGTGAACAGAACAAAATGCTACAACATGCATTTTTTTTTAACTAAACAACTGGACAGAAAATACAGCCACGCAGTTACTTTGATACACACGTCTTTCTCTTTTTGGCTTTACTTCATCTACAGTAGGTTTTATGATAAATATATGGAAAACTATTTCACTTTCATGCACACTATGCAAACACACACACACACACACACACACACACACAGACATACACACACAAGCATCCTGGCAGGGGTTTCAATAAGCTCCCTGCCTTTCAAAGTGTTTCAATGTTCTACAAAATTACCATATGAGAGGCAATTTACTCCCCTACCAAATTTCTCTGTGTTTCCATGAAAGTTCAGTCCAGCCTTATGATGGTACAAAATGAAAAGCCTGCCTTACTTGTTGCGCGCAATTAAACCAGCGCAGGAGACAGCCAGGGCAGTTTAACATTTCATAGGGGCTGTAATTATGCTTTAACTGTTAGAAAGTGGCGTCCCCGAGGAACCAATTACTTGAAAAGCGTTCATCACATGCAGGGGTTATATATAAACAAATCCTTCAAGCACAAAGTAATTGTTTAAACATTAAAAGGGATGAATTCGGGAAGCCATAGCAATCAGTTTGGTGAAGCTAATTACCGAATAAGAGGGAGAAGACAGGCCGTGTTAGATAATTATGACACCAGCGCACACCTCAAACATGAACAGAGAGAGAGAGAGAGAGAGAGAGAGAGAGAGAGAGAGAGAGAGAGAGAGAGAGAGAGAGAGATAGACTCTGGCTGCTTGTAGAGAGGATGTGATGATCAGAAAAGATGAGAACTAATCAGCGGTTCACAGTCAGACTACACAGGGGGATTATCAATAGAATTACAGCTTCAAAATCACTCATAACCATCTGCATTTTTCCCCCTCTGTTAATTTTTGTTATCATTTCATATGATTTATTCAGTTCACTTCAAATCAAATCCTACTCAGATCCTTTACTTCAGTAAAAGTACCAATACAGCAGTGTACAAATTCTCCACTACAAATAAAAGTATTGCATGAAAAACTGCACTTAAATAAAAGTACATAAGTATTAGCAGCAAAATGTAGTTAAAGTATTAAAGTAAAAATATTAGTTTGGTTCCTCTGACTGATATATTATTACGTATGACATCATTAGATTATTAACACTGAAGCATCAGTGTGTAAGCAGCATGTTAGTGTTTTAGCTGCTGGAGGTGGAGCTAGTTTCTACTTCTGTATATATACAGGGACACCAGATAAATCTGAGGGGTCGTCAGATGATTAATATGAGAGGAAAGAAGAAAAAAAAAAGTTCTGATAAGCAAATTTGTTTTCAGTTTCTGGGCTTTTTATCTAATCTTTGATTTTTGGTGAGATATTGGATAATTTGAACATTTATTGAAGTGATCTATTGAAATAGTGAAATCACTATTTGGTGGTGCAGACTGCTTCTGTAAGACACCAGAAGCCAAAATAGTTGGAGACCACTGGTTTAATCTTTAACTATGTTCTATCTAAACACTTGTTATATGATCTGTTGTGTAAAATCTTCATTTTAAAAATGACTAGTAACTAAGGAGAGTAGTGGCATAAGGACGTATGGAAGAAAATGCAACCAGGCATGCTGTTAATGGAAAAGAAATCAACTACAGGTTAGCAGAGTTACTGTTATACACCAAAGTCGATACGATAAGAACACGTCCCGAAGGGATTCCCTTTATACCTCAGGAGACTGCCAACACGTACTGTATAATATTTCTATTTATTAAATGAATAAAATGTGAAGCATCTGTGAAACAAATTAGTACCTGTTGCCTTTTTCGTTCTCTTAAAGAAACAACAAAAAACGTCATGTTCCCGGGAAGCCAGCAAGCATGAAAACCTCTGTCCAGAAACTTGTGTTGAAAAAAACTGGACATTGGCGACTCCTTCCATGAATGTTAAAGAAAACTTCACCATATCAATAAATGTACATTATTTTTTTGTGCTTTTATACTTTTAAAATAAACTTTACATTATGTTGCCATACAAATCCCTGTATATTAGCTATTACTAGGTTCTGTGAAAGAATGTTAATCAATACCTTCCGACCAATCGGCTTTTAGAATTCAGCTGCACCACATGGTATAATATTAGCATAACTCTTGAAGTCACATAATATACACTTTCACACATACAGTACATAAAGATAGACTACTAGTCACCACTAGGCTACTATACTACTCAGGGCAGTATATGGTTTTGTAAACCAAATCAGTTGCTTGTAAAAAAAAAGCTTTGAAGTGAAAATAGACTCTGACACAAAAAAGTCACATTTACATCATGTATCCTTTCAGAATGACAAATAAGAGGAAGCTAGTGTTAATACTTACAGAATTAATTCAGAGAATTATTATGATAGTTTTGTAACAATTGCAATATTTCAATATACACTATATAGACAAAAGTGTTTGGAAACACATCGTAATCAATGAATTCAGGTGTTTTATGGAGTCCCATTGCCACATGTGTATAAGATCAAGCACCTAGCCATGCAATCTCCCTTCACAAACATTTGTGAAAGAATGGGTCATTCTCACTGAATTCGAGTGTGGTCCTGTAATACGCAGCAAGCTGTGATACGCTGTGTGTTGTGACACCTTTCTATCATAACCAGCATTGAATTTTTCAGCAATTCCTGCTACACTAGCTCTTCTGTGGGATCAGACCAGATGACACAAACTAGCCTTGAATCCCCATGTGCATCAGTGAGCCTTGGCTGCCCATGACAATGTCACCAGTTCACCCATTGCTCTTTATTGGACCAATTTTGGTGGACTCTAACCTCTGCATACCAGGAACACCACGCAGGACCTGCAGTTTTGGAGATGTTCTAACCCAGCTGTATAGCCACCACAATTTGGCCCTTGTCAGAGATGCTCAGTTCTTTACACTTGCCCATTTTTCTCGCTTTCAACACATCAACTTTGAGTGCAAACTGTTATTCACTTCGTAATATGTCCCACCACTTGACAGATGTCATTGCAGTGAGATAATCAATGTTATTCACTTTACCTATCAGTGGTTTAATGTTATGGCTGATCGGTGGGCTGATCAGGCTCTGAAAAGAAACTATAATGCATTAGAATGAGCATATCAATATTAACATGGATCCTCTGCCAAAACTGATGTTATAGCAAATGAATCAACAGCTTCTGACCCATCTGAATAAAGAATTTAACAGCATATTGGTATAAAACCGAAACTTACTATAGCAGTTGTGTGAATAGCATGTAACACTTTGTGGCTGTGGTATGTCAGCCTGTAGTGCTGCTGTGCCGTTTTCTCTGACATCTTGTGACAAAACTGTCATGTGAGTGGAAATGTAGTTGAGTAGTACATTTGCACTCCCTGCTTTAGCACCAGGGATGGTGAACGACCTCATACGTGGCTGCGATGCAGGCAATCAGTACGTGTATTAGCAGGAGCTGGTTAATGCATTTAGGGTTTATTTTACTTCATCATGAACACTATAGAAACTATAGAAACTAAAGAGTGCTCATGACCTGCTTGAGCAAAGATAAATACTGATGGAGTGGAGTTGTTAAAAGAGGGCTCATCTGAGCCGGAGAGTGTGAGGAGAGGAATGGATTAGACCCGCGATCTCACACAGCAGCAGTAATAGAGTCGACCCACTGAAAATAAATTATGGCTCCGTCTCGGGACGTCAAAAAACAAGCACTGGAGATGGAGTGGTAGACCACAGTCTCCTCTTTCTCACTGTTTCTCTTATAGTAATAACGCATAGATGTCTGTCAAATACAACAGATGGCCCTTTTTTTTAACAGAATTGAAATAATAAAGTGAATACATTCACAACATTATAATGTATTATTATTATTATTATTATTATTATTATTATTATTATTAGTAGTAGTAGTAGTACTAGTAGTAATATAAATAATATGCACTAGAGAGTACTGCCTATAGTAATATAATA
>JAOVVH010000043.1:4801684-4817140 GCA_028566435.1 Scorpiodoras heckelii
ATATACACTATTGCTTAACAGAGAATAGGAATGTAATAGAATCATGAACATGTAATTTATTAGCTAAGATGTTATTTTCTACAGTTGGATTTGCTTATGTTGAATTATTGTGATGTAATATTTGAGTTAGTTGTGTCTAAATTGAGTCTGTATCTGTATTAATGGGAGGCTCTAAGTGTGTATCTGGGGGGATATAATATATTAAAAGATTTTTATTATTTATTATAATAAAATTTATTATTATTATTATTATTATTATTATTTATTAATAAATAAATAAATTAATAAATTAAGAAATAAATTTATTTATTTATTTATTTATTTATTTTATTATTTTTTTATATATTTAATTTTTTTTATAATTAAAACTAAAATAAGGTCACTTTACTTTCTGGCTCTTCACACTTTTAACAATTTAATAATAAAACAAATATTATTTTATTTAAAATTTAAAATAATATCATAATTTTGGAATCTCGTTCAGTAAAAGGTGTGCGAATAAGTGCTGTGTGATCTGCTTCTACATTTCTTGAGATGATAGACAAGAAAATTGTATAAAATGCATACAGTCTGTGCTTGGTATTTCCTCAAGGCTTAATTCGTAATCATTTTAGGACCTATGTAAAGCATTCTAATTTCCACATTGTAATGTAGATAATACATAAAACCAAATAATAAAACAATAATAACTGATTAAAGAAATCTGTTTTTGTCACCATTTTTATATGTGTGCATTTATGTTGGTATTGTATTGGCTCATAAATAAACATAATCTGCCTCTGGTTATAATGTAAGAAGATGTGAGAGATGGAGATAGAGTTACAGCCATCAACAATAACAAAAATCTAAGTGAAAATGAGAAAGGACTCACAGTTGGTACCTCACAGTTCAGCAGTTCGAACTGGATATGCATAAATTTGAGGTCAGGAAATGACCAGATCTTTTTAAAACTTTATTCATGATGGTGATGTTGTGAAAAAAGAGTTAAAAATGCAATCCGCATGGCATACGGACAAAATGCGTAACGGAGATGTCGATGGACGGGAAATAGCATTAGGCATGAAGATTATACCTTCAATCAATATTTAACTCAGCAGAATTATGTCCTTTGCAAATTATCAGGAATTGACACTGCTATTTTTTATATTAAAGGGAATTTTATTTGACACTTATTGCTTTATTGAATCATTTATCCATAAGGGTTAAAAAAAAAGAAAAAATTCAAATAAGCAATTTCATATTTTGCTATTTTTTCCCCCTCAGGGTGTAACCCCAGTTACACCCAGTGTTCCCAGGATAGACTCTGCATCCACCATTACACTTACCAGAATAAAGCAGTTACCAAAGTCAACATAATATACGGTATAGTGTACAGTCCAGTACAGTGAGCAAAATCCCAATAATAAACCAAGTTATAAAAAAAAGGTAGAAAAATTTGTGAATGTTTTTCCTCCATTTTCTTCACAACGAGCCAGCTCTTTATTTTATCCTAACTGGCCCTCATGTTATTTTTGCTCTTGTTGTTGAAAAATCATGAGGAGCAAAACTGAAGGTGGAAAGGATGACATGCTCTGGTCCCACTGTCCATCACAGTGACACTAACCAGTCATGGGAATCTGTGAGCATGTGCATGTGGAAGAGGGCAGACAGTACTTTCCTTGGTCAGCTACCTTGCTTGTTTGCTGTGGATCAAAGTTAAGGAAGGGATGGTGTTAATGATCATAGCTTATCTTATAACTTGATTTATATAAAATCTAAAAGACATTGATTGCCGTTTGTAGAATTCCTACCAGTAAAATCATGCTGAAGAATTCAGATCTATGATTTCCCTATTCTCCTCTCCAGAACCTGACAGCAGCCAAAATTTGTAAGACCAGAGGCAGTGTCTGGAGTCACTAGGTGAGCAAGAGGGAAGATGACAAGCCTGTGATATGTGCTTCCCCCCATTTCGTCTTCCACTTTGATTCCTAGTTCTATGGTGATTGTAAGGATTTTACAATATCTGCATACTTACACACATTCTTTCTCCCCCTTCAACCGCGCACCAGTTTTCATTGTTATCAGAGTAAGTTATGTGTGACAAACGCCTCGAGCAAAATCACCATCAAAGCATCAGTTGGAAGGGAATCACGGCGGCTCTAAGCCTCTTATGCGTGACACATGTCAAGTTTTGAAGTGTGCTTGGGATGAAAGTGGTGAGGAAGTGATAGAATTTTGCATGGACAGTTCTTTCTTTGCTATTTTTTTTTTTTTTGTCACAGCCGCCAAGTCATAATGGAGCAACGAAAGTGGCAGGTCAGGGACTCACAGGGCGCCTGGGCATCCGTCTGCCCACTCGTCTCTCAGGGGTCCGAGTGACAAACGAATGTCTGCTGAGCTTCATTTCCATGCACCTTCTTCCACAATTATAAACGGGGCCTTGCGGATAATATGGTACACTCGATATTAATTATATGGTTATGGTCATGTTTTAAAGGCTATTTAGACAGTACATGGGAGATAAAAAAAAAAAACAACAACAACTAAAAGGCACGAAAAGAAATGATTTCCTTCAAAATTCATAGAAATGAAATGGATTTCACTGGATCACATAAAAACTAAGAAAAGCTAATCCCAAGCTTAACGCATCTTGAAGCATCTGTTAACTTTTCATACATGCAGGCTTATGCTAATTCTTTCCAGAGACACTCTTTCCAAAATACAGCATTATGAATGCTTAAATATACATGAGTTGATGTGAGGTGTTGCTGGAAAACCCTTTACACGTGAAATCTTTGACATTTTCTACTGTACTATACTATATATTCTGAACATTACAGGCTTATATGAACTGAAGTACTGTGTTTTCCTTTTCTCGTTTATACAATGGCCACCAAAAGTGAAAAAGAAGAAGATCGCATTCCTTAAATCTTGGAGAATTGTAGCAAAGTTTTTGACATTTCTTAAACTGCCTCTTTGCCCAGAACGATCATTTGAAGGAAGGCAAGGTTAGAACGAATCAAGAATCATGAAAGTTATTTCTATGGCATTTTGGGAAACGTATTTATGTTTACTTAAAATAGAGATGCCAAAGTATATTATTAGATTAAAAAAACATAATTATTGGCTGCTTTCCAGAATTCAGCCACAGTGACAGCCAATCATTTTTGCCCAAAACCACCACATAAATACAACCAGCATAAAAGCAAAAAAAAGTAGTAATGGGCCTTTATGTGTTTCTTTAGTTATATTTAACCAATGCAAAGTCTCACACAGTAGCACCCTTGTGGAAAACACATCCCTGCACCGACTGGAAATAAAAGACTATAGCAATGCAGTGCAACCCTGCACAAGCCCAACAAGTAATAAAAGATGGCATCTTGCATTGATGCAGAGCAAAGTTTCTCACTGTTCGGGGCTGAAGAGCATCTCGTAAACAAGTCACAGAATGGCTGGTTTTCAAAAGTGGCCTTGGTTCTCGACAGCAGCAGCAGAAAGCCAGCGTGCCACTTCTTACAGTAGACTTTCCTGCTTCTACACTCTCAATATCTTTATTGTCGCTTGATATGTCACCGGTGCCTACATCTCCTACTTACTCTCCTGCTTTGCTTGCTTTACTTTAGATTTTTCCCTTTTTATAAATTATTCACAGTTCTCTGGTTTTTTTTTTTTTTTTTTTTTTTTTTCTCTGTACCTGCACCTCCATTGTCTAGGTACCCATCCCGTCTTGTGAAAGGGCTTCGGCTTTGAGACAGAGTTTGTGAAATGTAAAGTTAGCATAGCTGTGACAACCACCTTCTAAGCACTAACACTTGCAAGAGATACCTCATACTACAGGTACCTTTCATAAAGAATGCAGTAGGTACCAAAAAAAAAAAAAAAAAAAAAGAAGAGGAAAAAAGATGTATTATTTAAGATATCCAAACACACCCAAAATAAAAATAGCAAAACAGAGCAATACAGATTAGGAATTAAAAATGGTAAATATATTCAGAACACTGTTTTCTGGTTGTAGTTTCATTATTCCTGACAGTAATATAAGTCTGAAAGTGACATTTGCATGCATTTCGCTTT
Organism: Scorpiodoras heckelii; assembly: GCA_028566435.1. Lineage (NCBI taxonomy): Eukaryota > Metazoa > Chordata > Actinopteri > Siluriformes > Doradidae > Scorpiodoras > Scorpiodoras heckelii. Next base: position 4,805,738 of record JAOVVH010000043.1, read on the forward strand.
ATTCGCTGTAGTGTACGTAGCAGAGAGAGGCGATGTAAATAGCCATGTGAGCCTGAATATGATTACTGTCCAGACACAGCAGAGCTGACCTGATCCCAATTAATCATACAAACCCGGAGAGAACTGTCACCTCTCATCTACATCACCATTCCTCGCTCTCTGTCACTAGCCCTGGCTCTTTCTGGCTTGCTCCTATTCTCCCTCATATCCCCTTCCTTCCTTTCTTGCTCACACCCTCCACTTTATTAAAACACCCTGTTTGACAGATCGTTGGCCACTGGGCCTAGATTTCCCTCCATCTAACCAGGTTCCCCAATGACCAAGGGTAGGAACAGCAGGGAGGATGGTGTTGGGTTTCCCCAAGAGGGCCAGGAACAATGGCGGTGCTCCGAAGTATAGCCTACATCCTCCTACATCCTCCTCCCACCATCAAAGAACATCCCCCCATGTAACACGGCAGAGAAGCCACTGAACCACACACCACCGACATCAATTGAGAGCTTTCAAGAGTAGCCCTGTTATTTATTCCGTCTGTCTTCCTACTCCATAGCTTACCGCTCAGATCTTCACACGATGGAAGAAGACAAGGCAAAGTGTTGAAGCTTCAGTGCTCCCGTCAGCCAAGCCAGTTGAGGGATATTCTCTCTAATAAGAGGAACTGCTGCCACTGTTCCAGTGCCAATAAGACACTGGGTTCTCTGAACAAGTCCAGTCAGTCACCCATGTACTTCGAGAAGAGGGATACAATGACAACTGGGAGTTATGGTTTAGTAGAGAAAACAGGGCAGTGGACTTTAATAAAAGCTTAAATCAAAACTCTATCCTGACACACATTAAATATGTTTTTATTGAAATATTTGAGAAAGCCAGTCTGGTCATTGGTTTGTTGGTTGGTGGTGCATTTTCCTTATTCCTGTGAGAACTGTGAGGACTTTGCTAGCATAATGGTGAACCATGTCACCATTTCCATTCATGCTTATTGGCATATAAATAAGAAATCCAATGTAGATGAAATCTAAAAAGCAAACTCAAAAGTACCATATGAAAGAGTTGTGCCAAGTTAGAGCAAAGAGTCTAGTTGGTATGTCTAGTTAGTGATCTACAAGATGACAAGTGCAATGACACTGATGGTGGTATGAACATTTTAAGCTTTGTACACTGATCTGTTTAAATAGAGTGTACAGATGAGCAGATGAGGGCAGACTTAAAGACTAAAGTGCTGCTGCATCACCTCTTTAGCTTGAGATGAAGCAAGGGTTAAATCTGACTGCACCACTATCAGCAGGATAGCATTGTGGGTAATGTAGAAAATTGCTAATCAAAGTAAAACTAGACAACCATGCCCATGAAAGACGTTTAAACTTAAATGCCAGATGGCAGAAAATATGCAAATACGCTAACCATACTAATTCTTAGTACAAGCATGCCAAGAGATGTCAAGGTTTGAAATAATATCAGTATGCTTATAGTCCTGGCATGTTTCAGTCACTCAGCAATCTGGAGTTGTACTGAACTTTTAAAATGATTCTGTCTGTAATTTGACTAGAAAGGAAAGGGAAAAAAGACATGTATGGTACATCAATCCTTAAGTTAATGTCAATCTTTTTTTCCCCCCTTGGAACAGCTAATGATTGTCAGCTATCATAACCAGCACAATGACACATATTCCCTTGCTTTTAACATTCATGATATTAGCTGAGATCAAAATGTGGCAAATGCTGATGAAAGTGACACAGTACATATAAAAGTCATCCCACAGCTGTGTGTTGATTTAACTTTATATTACCATCTGAGCATTCTCTTTGAAATGGGAGAACTGGCATCTCTAGAAATCATAGCGGAAGTCTGGAGACTGCATAATGCATACTGTTCTGACTCTGCTGTTCAAACAGTTGTTCCCTAGACTTTTATCCCAAACTACTTCCATCCCTTCAATTCCCATTCATTTTACTGCCTGCCATTTATCTCTAATCCATAGTTTTTTTTTATCATTTGTTGAGAGTTTTCTAAAATTCACAAGTATGTACTAACCTCAGTTTAGATAAATTAGTCCAGCACAATCAACAGGACAACATCAGGGTAACACCTTGGAGTCTGTCAATCTGCTTGGAATTTTGATTTTATCTTATTTTTTAAGGATTTATTCCACTCAACAATCCTACACAATGTCCTGTCTGTCTACTTGCTTTCTATACAATCTGTCAGTTTCTTTTTTTTTTTTTTCACTCTCCTGTTACTAGTTGTCTCAATGAATGATCACTGTAATGATGAGCCTGTAAAACAGTAAGAGCTGAGCTTACCAAGGGGCCTCCAGGGCCAGAGGTTGACTTGCAGGGGACTCAGAGGGAGGAGAGCCCAAATTAAGAGGGAGTCCTTGGGGAGAAGAGAATGGGCGGACCCTTCTTGAGCTCCATCTTCGATTCAGCACATTCAGCCTGGTGCTGCTTCGAAATTCCCCCCCAGCTTCTCCTCCCAAAGCCCACAGTGCTGAAACTTCTTTTTTCAGTCTATCGGTTTGTTAATGAGCCCCCATGTGGCTTCCAGCATTTAAACTTTTCCTGCAATCATCAGGTGCATGCATGCTGAGAGAATACTCAGAGGATAGTTATTGTGGGGAAAGAGATTAAAGAAGCAAAAATATTTGCATTTTTAATGTCTGTTTTACCAGCACTCACCAAACCAAACTCTGGGTTGCCCCAGTTTTGCTGTGAGGCTTAGTTATGGTTGTGGCTCTTTTTTTTTATTTATTTCATTTCCTTCCATTTCATTTAATTTCTGTTTTTAAATTAAAAAATGATAAATACTATAATATTACTATACTATACTATAATAAAAATATTTATTTGTTTATTTTTTCAGGCATCTATTATTATTATTATTATTATTATTATTATTATTATTATTATTATTATTATTACTATTCATAAGCATAACACACTTCTACACGTCTACAGCTATGCCAGGCACACAGCCACACAAAGCCCTCGTTGCTACTCAGATCCAGTCAATGGCCAACAGCAAGTTCTGACCCTCCAAACATCCAGATCACCCAGGGATGAGACCATTGCAATACTGACTCCAGAATGGCAGGCATTCACTCAGGCTGGGACTCAATTATATTCCAGGCGGAGGTCTGAGGAATCTCTATTCATACTACCCACCGTCACAGGAACAGGGAATGAACAGAGACAAACAAAATCCCCAGACAGTGAGTCAGAATAAGCTTCAATTAGCAACCTAAACCTGTGATCAGCCACCTACTGACCACATCCCACAAAGTCCTTACTGTCCTGTTATGTCAATCCACACACTCAGACAGGGTGGACTGGGTGTTGGAGAGAAAAGCATTAACCAAAGGCACGTGTCTGCCTGGGTGTCATATGAGACCACCAATTAAAATCACTTATTGATGGAATAATATCCAGTTTCTTAATGGCAGAACACAAAGGGCTTTAAGAGGATTAGCTTGGCTGTAACTCAATCTCATTCTCTCAGGCACAAATCTCTGCATGATCATTCCTGGTGTCCAGCTGCATCTTAAAGACCTGGTTTAGAAACGAGTGTGCTAGACAGACAGGAATAGAGAACCCAAAAACAAACAGAGTTGACCACAAGTACATGTATTATGCTAAGAACGCTATATATCATGTTCTGTGCCCACGTACACCACGTTGTGTAACAAATCACTAAGTTAAAGCACATAATTCTAAATTGTATGAATTACAAAATTTGAGTTCATGAAAAAAAAAAAAAATCCTTGATCCATGAAAAACCCTAATGCTCAGTCAGCTTCACTGGCATTTGTATGAGTGTCCGTCTAAGTTCATGAAGTGCTAAATAGATTAGCATTAATATGATCCACATATTACTGGCAACACTGGAATAACCTCACAGATTTTTCCATAATATCTTGTACTCTACACCATCCCCTAACAAGCCATTGTCAGGGCACTCACTCAGACAATGTGCCTGTCTGATTGGACTATTTTTACAGGCTTCAGATTTTAGTCTGAACACATGTCCCATCACTAACTAATCCCTTATATCTCAGTCTTCAACCCCTTCATTTCGCATTTCAGAGGCCAAAGCGAAAATACTTTAAAGCCCCAGTCAAATCATAAAACATATTAAGACTTACTCAAAGGTTAAGTGCCGACAATGCCTCTGAGATCACCATGGCTTTTAAAAAGAGGGAAGGATCAAAAGCTAAACAGGCTATAAAATGACATCATCAGGATTTCTAGAGTGACTCGTCCCAGGCTCAGCGATTGCCGATTCTTTTTCACAGGTTTCGTGTAGTCAAAGCTCCCCGCTGTTCCAGACGACCAGCTATAGCCAGCTTGTGGCTAGCCAAGACTGCTAACCAGCTGGCCAAGTATCCACAAAAGCCTGAGTGACAGGATAAGTCCAGAGGCTCCTGCTGCCTTTCTGCTACTTGTGGCTGCACATTACCCAAGGAGCTCACATTAATTGCCCCGTTTGGCTGGTCATTTTTAGCAACAACCTCTGCCACAGTACGACTGGAACAAGACGATCCAAAACCCCAAATGGCTCTATCTAAGTTTAAGCTGGCAAAGGAAAGCATACTTTTTCCCACAGGGCTCCTGCTTGGGTTGCCAAGCTACACGCATATACACAATGGCCGGTTTTTAAAGGACCGTGCTGTGGATCTTTTGCTACATTTGATCTGACCCGAACATGGAGCAAAGTGCGGAAAACAGCATTGTCAGGTTGTTGTGGCAAGTGGTTTGGCGGCATGAGTTAACACAGATGCTGCATGAAACAATCGCTTATACTGCCATCAGATGGAAAGACGGGGAAGGAGATACGCCATGACACTCTATTGTTTAGCTTGGGCAAGTGAATAAATAATTTTTTTATTAATTTGGATGCAGTTCAAACACCTGTAACAAAAAACGCTGAATGCAAAATGATGATAATTTTGGCATTTGGGATAGTTACGTGTGTTATGAGCACAGTCTTCAAGCTTAAGGTTTTACACTTTTTTTGTGAAATGGAAACGCTATTCCAAGTCTTGCAAAAGTGGCCACTCCAACAACAAACAACTGGCCTTTTTCTTCATCTTTTTTTACAGCAGCTTGGCAGTCCGTCACGACAATAAAACCCCTCTATGATTTCAGGGTGCTGGTGAAAACGCCAGCTTGGCTTGAACCCATCTGGATATGGACTGGTGGGTGTCTGCGTCTCTGGGTCCAGGGGTAATGAAGCCTGCTGATGGTTGAGACATGGTCACACTCCTGTGGCTTATGAATATGAAACATTTTACTGTGTCATCCTGCCATGTTACCAAGACGAGCCTAGGACTGTGGGAATGCAGGGCTTACTGTTTGTGCCAGGACGAGCAGAGGCCTCTCAACCGCTGGGGCACTGCTGCTGGAACCTGGCTCGACAAGAACAAGAACAATGAACATGGAGGACAGCATGAAGGATAGGAAAGTCTGGTTTGAAGGCTTGAAACAGAGATTGTGATTTTGGCTGATGTGGAGGTTATATAGGCATAGCTAAAAGAGATAGAATGAAATTCTAGAAAGTGCATGTTTTTTTAGGTCAGCCAACATTGCACTGTATGTAGTTTCCTGGCAGCCTTTCACCTTTCTTCAGAGCTTCATATACTGTATACATGCAGAAATAAAAATAGAGTCTGGGACCAGTTAAGTAATTGAACCAGACCAAGAAGAATGCATAAACATAGATCATGTTCTTTCGGTCATAGAAATGTTGCCTCAAAGGCAGAAGTTAGATCACATAATGCATGGACCATGAATAAAACTTGCCTTCTGACTGCTTACAATATCCAAAATACTTGACTAAAATCATGGTCAGTGCAGCTTATGAGATCCAGTGGGAAATCCATATGAATTGTAGCACACAAAGGTGGTGTGGATCTGAGCATCTGATATCTATTGTTCACTTAGCTATCCACAAGTTTCAGAATCTTACTAGCAACCTGAGATGGATCCTCTGCAGAGAACAAACTTTGACAAAACTTCAGACTCTCGTCTTGTGAATTTATCTGTCTCTCAATCCTTAAAAAATTCCACAACACAACCTTACTGCCATTTCTCTCTTTCATGCATCTCCATTGGTTTCCATTCCACTGGTTTCCAAAGGGAACTTTTGAAAGTAAGATATAGGCACAAGGCGAAAAAAGAGCTCATAGCATCTTGTGTTTAAAGTTTTTTCCCTAGTTTTGATCGAAGTAATTAGTGAAAAGTAAATTAAATACTTTTGTGTGCTTGCAGTCAGGATCTGGGAATGTCTGATTGGTCATTCATTTGCCATGTTGGTCCTTGACCACATTTAGGCCTAGTTCACTTGTATGTATATGGATATATATTTTTGAATGTAACATTTGTATCCAAACCAAAATTATTCCACCAGCTGCTAGTTCATCCTGGTTCTGGAAATAGGCATGCACAGGCATTGACACTTGACACTCAGAAAAACCTAAAAGCTAATTTCTTTATAAAACTGCACACACTGTACCTGGGAACACTGTTTAGGAAAAAGGCACAACAAATATTGACTTCCTTTAGTTTACTGCACTTTATAGTGTTTTCTTTTATGTAGAAACATCATTGTTTTTGAAGGCATCTTTGCTTTACAGCGAGTCTTTGCATGAGTCTAAGACTTCTGCATCGTACTGTGCAGTAATTAGCTGGTAAGTTTAACTGAGTGTCTTGGAGAATCTGCCACAACTCTTCTGGAGACTTTGATTGTCACACTTACTTCTTTTCTTTTTTTTTGCAGCAAAGTCCAGCAGCCTTCCTTATGTTTTTTTTTCTGCCTGAAAAGTGGTCTGTTATGTAATGTGTTGCTTTCAGTACTGGCATACAAACATTTTTGTGTAACATTTTTTAATATTCTGGTGGAAAATTAACATTTGGAAACATAAAATCTATTTGTACTGACTCAATAATGCACAACTCAAAAAAAAAAGAACATCAGTAGCAAAAGTTGTACCTAAAAACAATAGGGTGCCTAAGACTTTTGCAAAGTACCGTATGTGTAGATGGACTGTAGTGGTAAAAAGAACCAGACTCTCTAATTAATGTAAAGCTTTAATATTGCAAATGTAAAACCATATCACCTAGCAATGAACTTTTTACTTCCTGTGCTTGTAGGATCACAAGGGACACATGGCCGTTTTCATACCAGAGTTCTGGACACGATCCAAAACCCTAGTTTAAATGACTTCCCCATCATCTTAACCACCCCTTCTGCTCTCTTTCTCTTTAATCACTGTTTGGGTAAAGGTGCCTAGGGTGGAGCCGTCTCTTTCACGGTATTAGTGCTTAGCATTAACGCTAAAGCCCTGAGTCTGCCAGCTGTGCAGCTATGCCATGCCGTTGGAGCCCAAAGTGGTATGTGGAGAAAGTGGGGTAAAAGTGTATACTGTATATGTGTGTGTTTCTAAGGGAGGGGGGGTCTCAGTGAGAATCAACGGGCACCCCCCCAGGGGGGCTCAGCATGCCATCACTGCCCTCTAGTGCTGAGGAGGAGAAAGGCATGGATGAAAAGAGGGCAGAGCAGATGTGGTGACACAGCCTCTCAGAGTTAAACAGATAATTGGCCTTATTGATGGATAAAAGATGTCCCACTGAGCCCTCTGAATCTCCATTAGTGAAGCAACATCTAAATTGTTCATGAGCTGCCATGAGCTGAATATAGAAATGAAAAAAAAGAAGAAGTTTAATAAGCCCTTTATCAATCCATCTCCCTCATTGTGATTGTGTGGGTTTGAGTTTTGTCAACAATTTAAATGCTTCTGGGATTCATTAAGCTAAATGAAACCCGAATGAAGAAAGTAACTCAGGAATAAAAGTCAGGTTCATCAACAGACACAAAACCCTCATCCCTACTACCGAACCACATACTGAATGCATAGACGATACTGTACATAATGGTCCACACTACCTTTTCAACACGGTCTCCTGTGTGTCTCTGTTTTGTTTTATTAATCAGAAGGTCTAATGCCTTTTGATTTTTCTATGATTGAAGTTCTACACCATTGGAGACTGACACACACTTTCTACATGTGTTTCATGACTACACCGTGTACAACACAAAAACAAATACATGCTTTCCATTTATCCGATAACGAGAAGGCAGCGGCGAGGCTGATTAATGGGATGACACTTCCAGTGCTAAAATAATGATGCATGCTTGTCCAGAGGCTTCTTTTTTCAGCGTTCAGTTCTCAATCTCTCTCCATCTCTGAGGTCTTACCATCTTTGATCAAAATGAGCGCTCGATCTATTTCTATCCTGGTTTAAACTTCAAGACGCTGTCTATAAAACTTCAGAAATCTATTTCTGAAACTGATAATAAAACGCTTAAAATATACTGCATAATGAAAAACATTGGGGGGAGAAACCATGCATGGGATATTGGTGTAAAAAGAAAAAAAAAAAAAAACAGTCATCTTTAAAATGAAATTGAGCTCTTGAATTCTTAGAAGAGTGTGTATCGTTATATATATTTATATTCAAATCCATGGCACATAATTATTCATGGAGTGAAGGCAGCTGAATCATTGATGGGTGCTATCAGGAAGGAATGACACCCTGTTAAGTTAGAAATTCTCTTTGTGTTAGTGAGGCTTCTCTAGTTAATCTTGCACCTTGCTTGATCTGCAATGTTGTAATTGGGATGCGCAGTGAAACGGCCTGTCTTATCGAGCTCAGCGGCAGAACAATGAAAGAAATGAACATCACACCGTTAGCTTTCTAATCAATTCTGTGTGAGCACGTTCAGAAGCAGGGTTGTACTTTTTAATGAGGACAGGTTTTTTTTTTTATTTCGTAGCTGTGTGTTTCTGAAGCAGTGAGGATTACAGTGCCAATTAAGTAAACTTTTACTTGAGCTGAAGCGATCTCTTTACTTTGGATCCAGAGTCGCTTGTTTGCGGTGCTATCTATCATATGGGGCATAATCAATGCCATGATCTCTATCTGTATCTATTTAGAGCATTGAATGATTGTATGTACACTGAAGTACCAGAAAAGCTGGTATACCACTTAATACTTGGTAGGAATTCGACGGGATCTTGGAGGAAACTTTGCACAGTCCTCACGCTGATGTTTGTTGAGGCCCCAGCATTGAATTCCGATGTTACTTGATGCAGTGTTGCACGTCTATCACGGGAAACGATTCCTGACGCCCGACACTGGTCACGTTCACCCAGAGTCTTTTTACGGCCACGCTGTTGTCGTATGTTCAAGGTTTTGCCGGAAGTCTTGTAGTCACCGTGCATGCCTGAAATGCTCATACCTGAAAATCTAAACTTTGCTTCTACCTCCGAAATGCTATGACCCATCTCACGCTCTCCAACTTTGATGGAAATTGCAAAATCGTGATAACTTGCCATTCTCACAGTGGAAACGATTCTAGAAGCTTCCATAGATGTCTGTCGTTTTATATACGCACCGGTGGACGCAACCAATGACGTGCATATTTGGCGTTGCTGTGTATTTTGCATAGGCTACAGTACCAGTTTTTCTGATACTTCAGTGTATATCTGTATATGGATATAAATCCAGAATTGGTGTGGCTCTGAAAATCCTTCAACATCCTTACAATGTATAACGCGTTTCATCTACAGATGTCCAGGGGACTTTTTAAACCTGATCATGCAGTTAGTATTGTTGTTTGTACCTGCAAATGAAATTTTAATCAAATACATTTTAACACATTTAAGTTGTTCTACTGTATTTCTTTCTCCAAAAGTAAACAAACTAGTAGCCTGATTTAAACCATTGGAACTCAGACCAGGCAGTTACTAAGGATGAACGAAAGAACGCTGTAAATGCATCACACAAAGTTTCACATTTGGGTTAATTAAATTGTTGGGTTTTTTTTTATACCTGACTACTTGAAACTATTGCACCGGCATGGATTGTGTTCCCATGAGATCCCAATCATGATGCACACCTCCTGTCTAAGCGAAATACTCTGTGAACAAATAGTGCACCTCGTATTCATATCTATATTTGTATACCTGTTTATTCGAAATAATTTATTCATATTTGGTTATATCCTTATTATCTTGACAATGTGTACAAATAACATGTATCTGGGTGGAACGTGGCTCTGTGAAAATAAATATAGATAGTTTAGATACATTTCTGTTGGTTTGCAAGTTGCAAGTCACATGACAGAGTGATCTTCCATGTCATGACCCCTCTGCATAAACAGTCCAATGATGAGGCCAATCAGTTGTCATGGTGACCTTGCAGTCACCGCAGTAACCCAGCGCCCAGTGGGCAAACAGACTCGACCCTTTGCCCTGCATTCTGCCAGGTACTCTGGCACATCCTAATGTATCCCAACGCATTCTCAAAACTTTTACAGGGTCACACCAATACTTGAACTTATTTCAATTCACTTCTTCTACGCACTATGAACCCATAAATGGAACAAAACAAAACAGCACAGACAAGACTGTGCTTCTTTTGAAACCTAGTGACGGTGAGGATCAGGACATCTGTTTTCCAGCCTCAGTTTTTTTTTTTTGCTCGCTTCCATATTTTGCAGTGTTTTTGATAATTTAAAGTGACTGTAAGAAGAGTGAGGGGTGGATGTCATCGCACTTCTCTCAACTACCTATATTTACTGCTGAAAGTGAATTCTTGATGAGGCCGGTGATATCAAAGGCTCCGGGATCAAAGCGGTTCTAATAAGTTACCCACTGTTCATAGAAACCTGGACTTTTTTTTTTTACTGCACCGTGCCTCTGTGCTGCCTCAGGTTTCTTGCTAGAGTCATGAAAAGCAGGGGGAAGACGGTGAAAGCAAACATCTGTAGTCACATTGTCATCCTCTAGTCTTTAATTTGTTCTTCTGTATAGCTTTGTAGTGGCAAATGTCCCAGCGCAGGCTGCTGGCTGTTGCTTTTTTGGCTGCTGCTGTTTTTTAGCCCCAAATGAAACGGCCTTGTCATTTCTAAAACGCACACCTGATGCTCCTTGCGCTGCATGCGTTCTGGCAGCTGTTCGATTTGTTTTCGCCTATTTTTTACTCAGCACTATGTGCTGCTGAGGTTTATGATCTGGGGAAAATAGAGGTGGGAGATGGAGAGAGAAAGAGTCCACAGAGCTGTTTTATCAACGTCATAGCTTAGATGTCTTGTCAACCGTCTCAAATGAGTTTTGTAATTCAAGCCTACCAAAATAACTAAATAAATCATTTAAAAGCACCTTGAAGTCATATTATATAACAACAATTAAATATTGAGCTGAGAATTTTTATTGTGTCTTTAAGGTATAGAGGAAAGAATTTGGGTTCTACAAAATACATCCAAACCTACAAAAAATAGATAGATAGATAGATAGATAGATAGATAGATAGATAGATAGATAGATAGATAGATAGATAGATAGAT
>JAOVVH010000043.1:5173304-5183698 GCA_028566435.1 Scorpiodoras heckelii
TGCTGTGTCTGATCCACTCACACCAGTACAACACACACTAACACACCATCACCACATCAGTGTCACAGCAGTGCTGATAATGATCTACCACCCAAATAGTACCTGATCGGTGGTGGTCCTGTGGGGGTCCTGACCATTAGGGAACAGAGTAAAGGGGACTAACAAAGTATGCAGAGAAACAGATGGACTTGCATGGAGGTGCAAGCATAATGGTTTGGGGATGTATTTCGTACTTTGGAGTCGGGCCTATTTATCGCATACCAGGCACCATGGACCAGTTTGAATATATCAAAATACTGGAAGAGGTCATGTTGTCTTATTCTGAAGAAGAAATGCCCTTGAAATGGGTGTTTCAGCAGGACAAGGACCACAAACACACCAGCATGTGAGCAACATCCTGGTTCCAGACCAAGAAGATTGATGTTATAAAGTGGCCAGCTCAATCCTCAGACCTCAATCCAATTGAGGAGTGGAGTGGAGTGACATCAAAAATGCTGTTTTTGATGCAAAACCCAAGAATTCAGAAGAACTGTGGAATGTAGTCCAGTCAGCTTGGGCTGGAAAATCTGTTCTCAGGTGTCAGATGTTAGTTGACTCCATGTCACACAGATGTAAAGCAGTTATCAGAAATAAAGGTTATTCCTCTAAATATTAGTTCTGTGATTAACAGAAAAGATGAATCTGTAAACAAATTTCAGTTTACACTGTAAATATTCCAGTTTGTAAATGAAAATGCAGACACTGCTATTTTTTTAACAGCCTATTATCCTTTTTTCTTCATTTTCAGTTGAAAAAATTATATTTTGTTCATGTTTTCATTTGGAATTGAATGTGCAGTGCTCCTAGTGCCTTTGTGTATATTGTGTATATGGAAATAAATGCTGTTATGAGGATTGAGCTTTTTCTCAGTTGTTTTAAATCCGAAACTATTAAACATATTATATAGAGCGGACATCAGAGTTATAGAGGACAAAGATAGCAAAAGTGAGTACGTGTGCATAAGTAGACCAGTGAGAGACACTGTTACGTGATACAGCTTTGTTTGTTATGTTGCCATTGAAAGTATGGACTTAATGATGTGATCAGTCTCAATCCACTCCCCTCACCAGATCCTATTACTGTGGCTGGCACAAAGTGATATGGACACCAAAACCGCGTGCCACTGTAAAATTGTGTGTGTGTGTGTGTGTGTGTGTGTGTGTGTGTGTGTGTGTGTGTGTGTGTGTGTGAGAGAGAGAGAGAGAGAGAGAGAGAGAGAGAGAGAGAGAGAGAGAGAGAGAGAGAGAGCAATGTATGTGGAGAAACAGAAAGGCATACAAACTGTATCAAACTGTACAAACAGAAGCAGAAAATCCACATAAATTAGTTTTACATATTTCTCTGAGACTATGGAATTTGTTCCTTAGTGTACACTCATAGACATTTCCTATGCCTAGGAGCACATGCAGTCCTTAAACCTTTCATCCAAAACAGAAAGCAGGCGTGGTGGTTATTTGCAGATGTCAAGGGCGATTCTGAGTGCTGAAAATGAGACATGTATGTAAACACTCATACACATTGTCTCAGGCCTGGCTTTTAGACCATACAGGTCAAGGCCTGGAGTTCCACAGCAGCTTAGACATATGTCCAGGCCACTGGACTTGTGTTATTATCTATTAAGACAGTTTGCTACTTCTTAACACTTGTGCAATGACAAACTTTAACTGTATTTCTCTGTGCTGGAGCTGCTGTATCACCTGAATTTCCACCAGAGGGATCAATAAAGGAATCTTATCTTATTATTCGTGTTTATCATTAGAGACTTTTCTGAATTATTCTGCCACTGAAAGAATGCTTTTACATCTTTGAGATTATACTCTAAATCCAGTCACACCAAAACAGTTTTTCAAAAGCTCCAAGGGGGTTTTCATATCATTAAAGGAAAACCCCAACTCCAAAATTTCAAACTACCTTCTTGCTTTAGCTTGGTGGTTTAGATGCTGGTCTACTGACCAGAAGTTCAAATCCCACCACAGCCAAGCTGCCACTGCTAGGCCCCTGAGAAAGGCCCTCAACCTCAACTGCTCAGTTGTTTAAATGAGGTAAATGTAAATTGCCCAGGATAAGTGTCCCTGCCAAATGCTGCAAATGTTGAGGAGTGGCTAGCTGCAAGAAGTGATCCTATTATCTTTACTATATATTTCTGTATGGTGACACTGGCAGCAGCTGAAGTTTTTTCAAAGTAATGCAGCTTTTACAATAACTAGCTACTTTTGTCATCCTGGGGTGGCGTATTTTCCTCTATCAGCTTGCCCTGCCATTTACTGGGCGGCGGTAGCTCAGTAGTTAAGACATTGGACTACTGATCAGGAGGTCATAAGCTCAAATCCCAGCACCTGCAAGCTGCCACTATTGGGCCCCTGAGCAAGGTCTTTAACCCTCAACTGCACAGTTGTATAAATGAGATAAATGTAAGTCACTGTGGATAAGGGTGTCTGCCAAATGCCATAAACGTAAATGTACTGAGCAAATGAACCAACTATTTTTATTTTTTTGTTCTTTCCTCAGTACAGGAATTTTCTTTCGATATTATTGTCCATGTTACACATATACTACACAATACTGCTGTAGTAGGGTGTAGGATGTAGTATTAACTACTGAAGTGAGTGTTCAGGGTGATACCTACACTTCCACGTTGTGCTATAAAGTTTTACACCCTTGGTTGTATTTTGTTTTGCTTAAAACAGCATTTAAAAAGTAAATAGATGTGGCCTTTGGACCCACATGCTATTTCCTTGTTAGTCTGCATTGCATTTTGAACTGTACACATGCAGAGCTGCTCTGATGCTGTGATCTGGAATGAACTTTGTGTGACTGACATGTTTAGAAAGTGTGTTTACGTTGCCCTGGCTACGCTTTGTTATATTATCAGCCGCAGCCCAGCGAGATGCTTTGAAGGAAGCAGAAGTCAGGCGTCATCTTTGCCCTTGTGCCTGGCATTTGAAAAACATGTCAAAAAGTGATTGAACGCTGACTCTGTGATCGTGATTAACGAGGATTTGTTGCAGTCTAGTCTATAGAAATTGGGTAAAAATGCCAGTGCACTTTTGACCTTCCATGAAATAAAAAGCAGGGTGTGTGATGCATTATATTGCCAATTATATTCTTGTATCTGTCTTTCGTTATTGTGAGTTAACTTCCTAAACAGCCTTTAGTAATATGACATGAATCTAAAATTGGAGTGAAGTGGTAATGTAAGCAATATTCAAGCAGAATGAATGGAGTGTCTTTTCCAGGTGTACTTTATGAAGCAGTAAGGACCAAGACTCATCTAGCTTACATGGTAAACATGACCTGTTAAGAAAGGGCATGGCACAAAAGCTATTTCCTTTTGTTGCTGTTTTTGTTTAAGCCTACTTATTTATTTGGACCTAACTTGTACATGTTTATCTGTGTTGGTCTGGAAAAACGCATCAGATGTTCACATGGTGGCTGAATTCTGGTTAAAAGCCAAAAAAAAAGAAAAGAAAATGTTTTGAAAAATGTTTTTGCTCCCTGTAATATACTTTGACATGACAACCAGGGTTGGACCAATGGCTGACAGTCATCACCATGCTGAAACCAGGATCATGAACCTATATCTGATTTTGGTGATTTTATTTGGTACAAATTCCTAATTGTTAGATTGTCATTAACCCTTTCTCACATTGTCTCATCCTGCATATTTAACTGAGAAAATTTAATTTTTTAAAAAATTGTGCATAAGCTATCTTTCCCAAAAATCACACTTAGTAGGGAATTTCTGATCAATTTGTTGTATAACTGCATGGATATAGTGA
Source organism: Scorpiodoras heckelii (assembly GCA_028566435.1). NCBI lineage: Eukaryota > Metazoa > Chordata > Actinopteri > Siluriformes > Doradidae > Scorpiodoras > Scorpiodoras heckelii. The sequence goes on from JAOVVH010000043.1 coordinate 5,177,123, forward strand.
AATAACTTTTTTTTTTTCACTTTTTGAGGTAACCACAGATTAAAATGCTATGACTGTATTTGCAAAAGTGTAACATATTTCACTTCAGGAAAGTCTGTAGTTTTCAGTACAGAAAACTCTTGTAATACTATATACACTGAAGTACCAGAAAAATGGGTATACCAGTTAATACTTGGTAGGTCCCCCACAGGATCTTGGAGGGAATGTTGCACAGTCCTCACGTTGATGTTTGTTGAGGCCCCAGCATTGAATTTCCGATGTTACTTGAGGCAGTGTTGCACGCCTATCACGTGAAACAATTCTTGCCAGCCGACACTGGTCACATTCAATCAGAATCTTTTTACAGCCACACTGCTAACCCTAACCCTAGCTACACCCTTGAAATGCTCATACATGAAAATCCAAACTTTGCTTCTACCTCTAAAATGCTATGACCCATCTATTAAACCACATTGAAAATCACTTGCCATTCTCACTGCGGAAACAACTCTAAAAGCTTCCATAGATGTCTGTCGCTTTATATATGCACTGGCGCTTTATATAATGCCCGAGGTGACTGAGGGTGCTTCTTCCATGCTTCCTCTAAGACACATGAAGACAAACATTTGCATCTTTTCAAACTGCTGCTCATGCTGCATCACGGGGCAGTATAACACACTCAGAGGAAAGCGCTATCTGCCGTATTTTGCATACACAAACTCACAGGCACTCCGTCACTCACTGACAGGAGAGAGAGCATACCATCCATCCTAACCAAGGTGCATGTCCAATGTCACTCTCTAAACTACTACACATGGCTGTAGCATCATCAAGATCCAAACTCATGATCACTGATAAGGTGAACGCTTTTCTGATGCGCCACTCAGAAGCACCTGGAAGTGTCAAAATTTCACCCTGTGAAGGGTTTTCCCAAGCCACCACTCATATATGAAGACAAGTGTATAAGCTATGTGTATAAGTGTATAAGCTATGTGTATAAGCTATGAGTCAAATAAACACCAAAAATGGGATACAAATTATAGACTCATTATAGTAACTTTGAGCTGCAAAATGGAAAATATACTCCTGGTCCCTTGCTCTCAATAGCCGCATTTACTGTCGCCTAAAACCTGACACCTTTTTGCAATAAAATATATCACCAGATATACACAACCCCGATAAGTATGTGGTGCATTGCTCTGATGACTGGCTCAAAAAATATATGTCATATGAGCATCATATCTCAAGCACTTTTTTTGTTTTAGCTTTTTTTGGTTTCGATTGTAAATTTGTGAGTGTGAACACTAAGCAAACTAGGACTAAATGTAACAATGCATCAATTTTCTGCTTTGGTCTGGACCAAACTACAAATCTGAACACACCCAGCTGCAGTGAAGTCACAGCAACTGCAGTGTTTTGTTGGTCTTATAAGGAACATCACTAGTAAGCATCACTGCAAAAAATATCTTAGTGGGTAAAATTAGTTTAAATAGAGGCAAATTCATCTAATACAGTATCTCTTTATTAGATTAAGTCACTTTTGATCTCTGGAACAAAGGTAAATGATCTGCCAACAGAATAGGACCAAATTAGAAAATATATCTAGAAATAGGCTTTTATAATTGTTATTGAATAAATTCATAAAGAGATGTATTTTATGAATATTCCTTTATTTTTACCTTCACTGGCATAAGATATTTTTTTCCTGATTCAGAACTTCTGCTGCAGCTAGAAATTGTCAGTGTGTCTGTGTGTGTGTGTGTGTGTGTGTGTGTGTGTGTGTGTGTGTGTGTGTGTGTTTTCATGCAGATGTGCTGTAACATAAGTTAGAGCCTTCATGTATGAGTCAGGAAGTGGTTGACCATAATTGTCATGATTGATGAGTCAAACTCGTGTTCAACATCTTTTAGCTAGTGCTTAATCTGCTTTCCTTTCTTCCTGCTGCTGTCTCTCAACCTTGTGTGGAATATTAATGGATGCTCGTTAGCTCATTTACAGCCATGTGAGAAATTAGGAGTCAGTGGCTAACAGCAAACAGATGTCAGCTCAAAAGGAGCCGAATGCTTAGCTGAATGTGTTTGAGTAGGTTTCTACTTCCCACCAGTACAAAAGTTCAGCTTGAGCCACCAGGACTGCTCATGTGCACATGTCAGAGACACAGTTTGAGTGTGCATGTGTGTGTTGGTGTGTGTAGGAAGGCCACCCGAGCTGAGGTGGAACCTGGTCAGTGGAAAAATTGCTCCCCATTCCCTCGTACTGTTGCCCTGGGGCAGGCGCTTGTGTCCACAACACTGCTGTGTTTTGATGAGTAGTGGGATGGAGAGTGGGCTGCAGGCCAAAGGGTCACAAAATGGCATCACAAAATCGCGTGTATGATTTCAGCCTTTTGTTTTTCACACAGCCGTTGCCATGGGGACAACTCGTGCTGACCGAGCCTGTTTGAGGAAAGGCAGATGGAGGAGGTTTCTATGGCAACATGGATGTAAACAGAGGGAGGCACTGATAAGTATAGAGATCTGGTTGGGACATATTCCTGCAAAATCAAATGCCATTCTAGCATATGTGTGTGTGTGTGTGTGTTTTTCCTTGTTTGACATTTAATAAAAGTCAACCAGGTCAAAGCATGGCCGGGGTCAGGTCTACTTAAACGGTAAAATATACGGTTAGAAGTTTAAAGTGCTTGTATTATTGACATCTCCATGTTTCTATTCATTTTCTCCATGTTTCTCTATTTCCATGCTCACCATTCATTTTTTTCATTGTACCATTTCAAATCCTAGTTGAGGATGGTCACATTACATCTCGGGATGTATTTTGGCTTTCTGCATGTGTCCAACATGGGGACTGGCAGATTGGCAATGACATCATTGCATTAGAAGAATATGAAAGGGAGTGTCGGCAAAAAGAGTGCATATTTTCACACATTACATCAGTCCCAGTTAAGAGCCAACACACCTTTGTATATTCCAACTCTATACTCATTTGCTAATTCTTAGACCTGTGCTAGTCTTTGCACTTAATAATACATGGTTACATGGTGACTAAGACTTTTGCACAGTACTGTATGCCAAGCACAGACAAGCATGTAGCATTTATACATTATTTACTAACCTAGCTTAAATCTGCAATATACAAAGTTCAATTATNNNNATAATGATGTTTCTACATAAAAGAAAACACTATAAAGTGCAGTAAACAGTAATAAACTAAAGGAAGTCAATATTTGGGGTCCTTTTTTCTTAAACAGTGTTCCCAGATACAATGTGTGCAGTTTTATAAGGAAATTAGCTTTTAAGATTTACTGAGCATCTTGGAGAATCTGCCACAGCTCTTCTGGAGACTTTGACACTTTTTTTGTATGTAAAACCCAGCAGCCTTCATTATGTTTTTGTCTGAAAAGTGGTGTGCTATGTAATGTGTTGTTTCCTTATTGACATACAAACAGTTCTGTGTAACATTTAATTTTTTGTTGGAAAAGTAACGAAATATAAAATCTTTTTGTACTGACTCAAAAATGTACAAAAAACCATCAGGAACAAAAGTGGTACCTAAAAACAATAGAGCGCCTAAGACTTTTGCACAGTACTGTTTGTTAATATTTTATCAGTTACAGTGGGACAATCAGGGAACATTTTGTTGCTAATTGCAATTTTAAATACTCCAGGGGCACCATTTCTTTGGACAGCATGCCTTTTTGTCTTTTTTTTTTTTTTGATTAGGTAGGTAGAATACAGGGACAGTATAGATTTGATATTTTTCATTTATTTTTGTTTTGAATAGGGAAGGTACTTAATTTATTATTTTAGTGTTAACCATGCTGATGCTAAGTTTTCTTTTTCTATATGTTTTAATACACTTGCATCAAAATGACAAATGTGCTATCTGGCCTCTGATTTATATTACAAGCTTCGCTTCTTCCCACTAGCACCACAAGCTTGGGCCTAGCTTCTTAGAAAAAAAGACAAACATTTTTTCAGTTTTTCCCTCTGGGAAAGGGTCTAGAATAGTAACCATGAAGTATGTAAAGGGTGCAGGATTAGTTTTCAGTCAAGGACAAGATGGGACTGAATTCAGAACTGAGACTTTAGAATTAGATCGACTTTAAATTTCAGACTTTAAAGTAAAAACAGAAAGTAAAACAGACTCCATAGTACATAGCCTCAATATAAAATTGGCGGACGCCTGCTCTTGGCAGGCTACATAAAGCCCGCTCCAAGTCGAGTGATCTTACAATAATTAATTGATGAAATAAGACTCCCTCTTAGTCCATAATTCAGGGACTCTGAGAGGTGTACCACAACCCTTGTTAACTCTGGGAATAAACATCAATCAACAAACTCCAGCCAGAGCCACTGATGTCTGCCATAAATCACATAAAATGAGTAGACGCCTGTCTTCAGCCGACGCTGAGCCTCAGAGTTGTCATAATCCCCAGCTCAGGCTTCATCATGCCAGTAATAGAGCTACTACACAGGTCCTTAAATTCCCTTTCAAAGTCAGCACGTTCCTCCCTCTAGCAGCGACACCGTGACTGACACTGTTATGATGTCGTCATGTTTCGTTGCCATGGCTATGATGGGTGACCATGCGAGATGGGCGAGATGGACATGGCCAGAATAAACTATCTATCCCAACAACACAATTCACCCCTATAAACAGCAACCAAAGTGAACAGGGAGAGGCAGAGAGATGGAGAATGTGCAACATACCCTAAACTCTAGTGAAGCACTAAAACAGCTCCATATTTAATTACCAAAACAGTCTAAATGAGATTTGGGAAATAGAGACCTTGATATTTTCAGACATAACCATCTGGACGGCGTGGTCCTTTATAAGGATGGGTGTCTATAACTGATTTTACAGCCTGGCCTGAGAACTCGATCCATCAGCTCAATGCCAGATGTCTTTAATGGTAAGTAAATCTAATGTGATCGTGTAGAGGAAACAAGGGGGGTATTGATGTTGGCTCAGTTTCTGAAAAGTCAGAAATGCACTTATGAACTTGTATAAACAAAGTAAGATTCACAGCAACCTTTTATCCATAAATGGCAATCTGATATGCAATCACCTGTTACCCAGGATATATTTGTGCTTTAATATTTGACCGTGAAGGATGTCTGTCATCAGACCTGTGGTGTTTTTGAGCTCTAACACCGTTGCAGAATCTGGAATGCGTGCAAATACTAGCATAGCACCTGTCAGACTACAGATAAACCCTATGACCTAGTGCAATGAAGACATTTTAAGGCATGCCATTCAGCACAAACAGGTGTAACACTCAACACTCATCAGTAAAGACGGATGGCCGTTTTTAAGAGTGGAACATTGAGTCAATGCCACCCAAAGATAGACTGAACAGGTTTGTGCGTGTCTTAGAAACATTTAACTGTCATATGTACTTAATACTTAATACTACATGCTATAGTCATTTTCAATTATTAACATCCTTTAAGAAAGACGATTGTATAAATAGCTTTCCACTCAGACAATTGGAGAAATGACATCATTCTTTTACTAGCAATAGTAGTTCTCAGAAAACAAACTTAAAAAGACGTGAAAATATTCACATACTTAATATTAGGACAAATGCAAACTAAGTCCTTGAAAAGAAACTCTATTATTACTACTCACCACAATATTTTAGATTAAAACCTTCTTGCCTTATTGTGGTTGATATTTGGTCTTAGATGGATCTTTCTACAAAATAATCAACCAAAACACATATCTAAATTAATGCTGATATTCTTCCACACACAAATTCATTACTCAGCAATGATCGTCCAAGTCTCAGTGTTTGAACCCTACTGAAACCCTATGGTACAAATTTCCACATGTGCAAAAGTAAGAAATTAAAAGTACATAAAGTGCTGCACATGGAGGAGTCCAACATCATGTACAACTGTCTCTAACCCAACAAGAAACACTTTACTGTTGTTTCTCCTTGAAAGCATCACCAAATTTTTATTTTAGGACTACTGATCATTTTAAACATTTATTAAGAATTGAATTGCTTCTAACAAACATTTGCTTAAAGAAAAATATTTTTCTAAGCGTGACATGGTTGCTCGGTGGGTAGTGCTGTCGCCTCACAGCAAGAAGGTCCCGGGTTCAATCCTCGGGTGGAGTGGTCTGGGTCCTCCCCGTGTCTGTGTGTGTTTATTCCGGTTACTCCAATATTACCGGTAGGTTAATTGGTTTCTCTAAAGTGACCCAATTGTGTGTGTGTGTGCCTAGTGTGTGCCCTGCAATGGATCGGCGCCCTGTCTAGGGTTGATCCTGCCTTGTGCCCTATGCTGCCGGCTAGGCACTGGCTCTTCCGTGACCATGGGGACAGGATTAAGTGGTTAAGATAATGAAAAATCACCATCACTAATGTCTTCTTACCTAACGGAAAAGTATTTAGATCATTTGAACCTTTGCAAATTTTCAAGTGTTACAAGTTGGAACTGAGATGGACAGGGGCTTTAACAATTTCATTTATACAGCCTGTCAGCACGGTGGTGTAGTGGTCAGCACTGTTGCCTCACAGCAAGACGATCTGGGTTCGATTCCCGGTCCGGGCCATTCTGTGTGGAGTTTGCATGTTCTCCCCGTGCT
>JAOVVH010000043.1:5317511-5328459 GCA_028566435.1 Scorpiodoras heckelii
AATCTAACATCTAAAACATATTTTGGTTTGTTTAACACTTTTAAGTTTACTACATGATTCATTATGTGTTCCTTCATTCTCTGGATGACTTCAGTATTAATGTACAATGTAGGGAAAAAATAAGAAAAAAAGAAAAACATTTAATGAGAAGGTGTGTCCAAACTTTTGACTGGTACTGTACATGTGAAGCCAGCCTTAGGGTTCATTAGTCAGACTCAGACACAAGTGTTTAAGTCTCAGTTGAAAAACAAGATCTGGTGGGTTCTTGGGCAGGATGCTTTATGTCCCAAGGTGGCCTTATGGCCGTGTTGCCTTCTGACTGTCGCTTTTCTTCGTGCTGTTATAGCTAGATGTCCCTAGTCTCTGCTTGCACTCAGAACACAGTGTACAACCTTTTAAGTACTATAGGACAAGAATTAACTCATTCTCTTTGCCAAGCTACCGGTTACTCGGGCTGACTGATGATGGTGCCTGATCCTGACTCCCTCTGCTCTCTGGAAATGTTTGTCTCATCCTAATGCTCTACTTCTGCTTGAAGCTTTATTCTCTTGAGAATTACTCACTGCTTCTACTGCTGCTGATGGCATCATATGGATAGCATAGTTGGGCCCCTGTCTGCTGTCCAACTATAAACAAATATCAAACCTTCCTTCATCTCCAAGATCTTAGAAAACATTGTAGCACAGCAGTTACGCTCATACCTACATAGGAATAACATTCCTGAAATATATTAGTCAGGATTTAGGCCTCATCATAGCACAGAGACAACGCCGGTTAAAGTGGTAAACGACTTACTACTGGCATCTGATCAGGGCGGTGTGTCCTTGCTTGTACTGCTTGACCTTAGTGCAGCTTTTGACACCATCGATCATACTATTCTCCTTCATAGATTAGAAAATGTTAAGGGAGCGGCGCTCTCCTGGTTCAAGTCCTGGCTTGCTCATGAGGGATAATATTTAGGGATAAAATTGAAATAAGTTATAAGTTATGTCTAGATTTTATGTCTTTGAAAGCTGCTTTGGGACAATGTCCAATGTTAAAAGTGCTTTAGAAATAAAATTGGATTGAATTCAATTGAATAAAGGCTGCTGTGAAGTTGCTGGGGGTGCTCTCCCATGGATACCCTACAGATTTCTGTGGATGATCCCACTTGGATGCCCTAATGATCGAAAAACATTATATTTTTATATAATTCTGTGTCCTATTAGATCCAGCTTTTTTTTCAAAGCCTGGCTATTTTGGATTTTATTCCAATTTGTCTTGGTTATAGAAAACAGAGAGCAACCTCCGTAGAGGTTGGCATGGCAACTTCTGTAGAGAGACTGTCTGTAAATATATTCAAAGAACCTTAGATATGCAAGTCACCTACACTACCTGCTGCACCACCAGCTCGCCGTAGGAAACATGCAATCAGGCATATAGAGTAGCTGAGCAGCTGCGAGTTAATGGCCTTGCTCTGAGGGCACTGAACAGTGGCTCTCTGGCTCTCTGGATGTGAATTCACAGCCTTACAGATGAAAGCATAGTTTTAGTTTGATCACAGAAATTTATTTTACAGACATTTCGTATAATAATAATCTTCTTTGCCCCATGATCAGTCATTTTGCACAGTGATTAGTGAACCTGGTGTGAAATGTAATGTCAAGCGATTTCAGTGTAATTGTCGCACTGCCATAAAACTACTACAATAATTTTATTGTAACTGCCGTGACATCGGAGACCTTGGACGACACAAGTCAGAGAAGATAATACTTATTTGCATGTCTCAAATTTTACCTGTCATATGGCAACAAAAAAATGACTTTTAAAGATTAATGTGTGAAGAAGATGTTTGACTTGTCATAGTTTCTCTCTCTCTCGCTCGCTCTCTCGCTCTCTCTCTCTCTCTCTCTCTCACACACTCTCACACACACACACACACACATGCACGCGCATATGCTAATGTATGAAAGCTGTCGCAGGCTATAAAAATATTGTCCATGGCCTTGATTCAAGATTATCTCTAAACAAACTTTCACACATTATCAAGTGTGGTATTTACGTGTGTACGTGTGAAAGCATGAGCTTGTGACCTTAATGAATGTCAACAGTTATTATCTGTCCCCTTCTGAATTGACAGCAAACACTCCCCAGCTGATATGGTAACTAGTGCAGCTTTGATTCGAGGGCTTCTTAATAGCACCGGATACGTTTCATATCAAATGTACAGCCTCTTATTTTTGAGAAAGGTTTTTTTTTTTTTTTGGTGTGGCCTGTTTATAAACTACTGCAGCTGCACTGGGACTCATGGGTAAATGCTAAGTTCTTTTATTATCTTTTCACCTTTGTTCTCATCCCTCATCTTTGTCTTTTTGCACGTCCTTGGTTTTGACTAGCCAGCATACTTGGAAAAAATCTCAATCTTCCAGTATTGAAGTCAGACACTGTGTGCAACAGTGTGGAATGAATCCCACAAAAAAATAATAAATACATCCGAAATGTGATCTGTGATCTCATTATTATCTCTTTTTTTCTCCTAGACAGCAATGGACCTCAGTAAAGAATTAGCCTTCACTCTTCCTGTATGATAGAGAAAAGCTGGCTGGTGGGTGGAAATTGGCCATGTGAAGAAACTATTTAGACAATATTTACAGCGTCAAAATACATTTGAATATACTAACTAGTTTATTACGTGGTTGGTAGTTTACATTTGGAAAGATGTGCAGTTTATTTTTGATATATACTATCATGCCTAATTATATCTGAAAAGAAATTTTTAACATTCTAGGATAAGTAATTGGAGAAAAGTCCATTATACATGAAGAGAAACATACTATTATATTCCAAATGTTATTGTAGGGTGTAGAAGTTTGAATATGGCCATAAAATATCTAAGTATGATAAAAGATTGTCCACATGAACTTATTTTTGGTTTCATGTGAACGTGTTTTAATCCAGTAATGATATACACTGAAGTACCAGAAAAACTGCCCATGCAAAATAGATAGCAATGCCACCTATGCACATCAATGGTTGCATCTGCCAGTGTGTATATAAAGTGACAGATATCTAGAGAGACTTCTAGAGTTGTTTCCACTGTGAGAATGGCAAGTCATCACGATTTTACGATTTTCGACACGGTTTAATAGTTGGAGCTCATGAGATGGATCATAGCATTTCGGAGGGAGAAGCAAAGTTTGGATTTTCACGTATCAGCATTTTAAAGGTGTACCGTGACTACATGAATTCTGGCAAAACCTCGAACTTATGACAGCAGTGTGGCCGTAAATAGACTCTGGATGAATGTAACCAGCGTCAGCTGGCAAGAATCGTTTCACACGATAGGCGTGTAACACTGCCTCAAGTAACATTCGAATTCAAAGCTAGGGCCTCAACAAACATCAGCATAAGGACTGTACAACATTCCCTCCAAGATCACATGGGGGACCTACCAAGTATTCACTGGTATACCAGTTTTTCTGGTACTTCAGTGTACTGATGTGTTAAGAATGCATTTTTTGCATATTTGGAGAAGAGACTGCAATTCTACTTTACTCAATTATTAATTTTACTGTGCAGCACTTTAGGAAACACTGAAAAATAACATTATTCATCAGCTTAACAATAAGCAGAAATCTTTAACACCTAAATGAATCATTTCCAGTCTGGCATTTGCCTAGTGATCAGAAGATTTGTTTGTTTAAATATTGCTGATGTCAAGTGTTGCCTCTCCTTCTTTTTTGACTCATGTTTTCTGTTTGTCTCATTCTACTGAGATGTGTCCTTTGGTGTTCTCCTCAAATGGAGATGCCTTCAGAAATGCGGTGGCTAATGGATATGCTCAGTCTCCCCCATATGTGACTTTATTTCCTTCTTTTTTGCAGGTCTGCTGAAAAAAAAACATGCTGATGCATTTTGTCCTTTTAGCTGCTTCTACCGAAATATTATGATCCATTACAGTATAAGGTCTAAGTAGCCAGAGAGTGACACATTTTGTTTAGACACTAATACATTGAATTTAAGGGAAAATGTTGACTATGGAGCACAAAATGTGAGACCTTTTCATACACAGCCCGCCACACATAATGCACATGGCATTCGAATGAGTGACAGACTACAAATGTACTGGTTATGGACACTAAAGTACAAAGTACAAAACAGGATATTTAAATTGTTAATTCCTCTTGAATGGTTCATTCTGATTATGTGTAGTAGATGGATGTTTGTCGAGGTAGGTAACACACCATATAGCCTAAGGAAAAGTGCTTGGCAACAGACAAATCATAATCGGTTGTTGCTTATTACTGTTAATTAATAAATGGACCTTGTAAAACTGTTGAAACTTATAAAAGCAATAACGCACTCAAGGTCATGTTGTTATAGTTCATTCCGTATAACAGCATGACCTTGAGTGTGATATTGCTTAAACAGGCACTATACCTTTTGAACAATCACAACCAACATTACAGAAAGACTTTATGATGCAGAACTTATGTAGAATATGAAATTTGCTAACGTTCATGATGAACAAACCAGCTTTATATTATGTTTTGGCACAAATACAACAAATCACAAAAAAAATCTATACAACAAATACAATAAATCCAGACTCTATAACTTTGAACAGTTATGAAACTTCCGAAGAGTTGCCATCCTACCGAAAGTTCACCAAGAAGGCATCAACAGCTCATCCAGGAGGTCACAAAAGAACCCAGGCAAACATCTAAAGACCTACAGGCCTCACTTGCCTCTGTTAAGGTCAATGTACGAGTCACACAATAAGAAAGACATGGGGCACAAATGGCATCCATGGGAGATTCACATGGTGCAAATCACAGCTGACCAAAAAGAACACAAAGGCTAGTATCACATTAGCCAAAAACCATCCAGATATCCCTCAAGACTTGTGGGATAATATTCTGTGGATTGATGAGTCAAAGGTGGAACTTTCTGGAAGACATGGGTCCTGTTACATCTGGTGTAAATTAGTATCACATTCCACCATAATAACATCATACCTATAGTCAAACATGGTGGTGGTAATGTAATGTTCTGGGGCTGCGTTGCTTCTGCAAGACCTGGACAACTTGGCATAAATGATGGAACCATGAATGACTTTTTTTTCCAATCAATCAGTTAATCAAAAGACAAAAATTAAGATCCTAGACTGCTGTGCAGCAAAGTATAACCTGTAAATAAACCAGGGACAACTAAATTAAATTAAAGTTTATACCTAATAATGAGCATATTTTTGTGCCACATTGTCAGTAAACTTCAGAATGATCTGTTAAATTCTAACATGAGCCATATGTTTAAATAACACTGACCAAGCAGGTGAAAGTAATAGCATTTGAAATGTATAGTCACGTAAAGGAGAATTTTGACTTAAAAATAAAACACCTTTGTAATGTCTGTGAAAGCTATCAAACAATAAATTGCATTTAGATTGGTAGGCTGAATTACCTGTCCAGCAGAAAATAGGCCCCGCCAATGGCAATCCTTTTTTTCAGCCATCATCATGCCCGACTGTATTTAGCTTCAAGCTTTCACTCTTTTCACACAAAGGATTCATTCTCCCTTGCCTTTTCTTCTGCTAAATAATAGCCACGATCTCAAACTTGTTAGTATGGAGCACATGCAACTATACAACCTTGAAATGCAAATACAACTTTGGAGCCAGATATTTTATGAACTCTCTTGACAGGACAGATCCATAGTCGGTGATATTTCCCCAGAACTTTTGGAGCAGTGATTTTTGTCAGACCAGGTCACAGATAGTGAGGAGAAATTACAGGAAGATATTTTGAAAACTTTATTATCTGAAAAAGATTCAGTACTTTTAAGAAAACATTGAGATTGAGCCCCATAAGCCACACTTCTGCTCCACCCGTCGGTGGCAATTCTGAAACTGAAGTGTCACTCATGTTTACCTGCGACAAATGCAAGCTAGTTAACACAACCTAGTGATTATTATGGTTGATATGTGATATTTTGACAGGTTTGGATGAGTATTGTTGTTACACAGTTCTTGAGATATTGAAATGTGTCAGTAGCAGTGCTACTATGGATGTAGTTTTACAAAATTTGGCATTTGTCCTAAGAATGTGGTAGTCATGCAGACTGTGATTTGTGATTTGTACATTTTGAGCCTTTACATCACAAGATATTGGCTAGTGAAGTGCTAGATTTTTGCTTTGAACATTATTCATTAGGTGGCACTACACCACAAATAAATTATAGTGAGCTGGGGTAATGCACGTCCTAGAAACCAACTTTCTTCAAACAGGCAAAACAGTTTTCGAGCCATTGCCTAAAAAGTCCTTTGAGCCTACCTCACTTCAGGGGGCTTTAGCCCAAAACGCAAGGCACATCTAGGAATACAAACTTAATATTCTTAACTTAAAAATTGATGGGCAAAAAAATACCAGTGGTAGCTGTGGTGCTCATAATAATGTGACTCAAGTACTGAAATTGCCATTATGCGTTACCTCTGACAATCCCGAGCTAGTTTGCTAGCAATTAGCTGGGTAGTTAGCTACTCGTTGTGAACTCATTGATGTTATTGTGTAGTTAAAATGTTAATAAAATTTTTTTTAAATATGCATGTCTCCTTTGTGTTTACCTGTGGAAAGCCTGTCATAGTTTACTAGCAGTTAGCTAAATTTGCTATTGTTAATGATGCACTCTCTCTAGAGAGTGCATTTCTAGAGAGTGCATCATTTCTATTTATCAGTTTCTATTTTGTATTTTTACAGGTTCTGCTACTATAAATTAAATTGTTGAAAATGTAATTAAGTTCACGCAGACTCAGCTATCTCCTTTGTGTTTACCAATGATAATCAAAAGCCAGTTTACAAGTGGTTAGCTTGCAAGCTAAGTTAGCCAAAATTAGCTATATTCTTGATATTAGTTTGCGATAGCACGAGAACATGGGTGTGTTTTCAAGTGTCATAGTATATTCCATTATCCATATGTCTATTTAACCAGCATTTATATCCACATTTAATGAAATCCTCAATGTGTCCTGAACTCTGGTTACTGTCTGTTGAATTTTCAAGTTTGTCCCATGTCCACGTTGATTTCCTCCAGGTTGTCCGAGTTCCTCAGGCAGGGAACTGGCTATGCTAAATTGTCCCTAGATGTTAATGAGTGTGTGATATGTATGAGCATGGTGCCCTTTGTTAAGTTGGACTGGAAGAACTTGAAGAGCTCAGTGTCCTGCCCAGAGCACTAACCTTACCCCACTGAACACCTTTAAGTTGAACTGAAACACAGGCTACATGTCAAGCTTCCTCACCCAACATCAATGTCTGACCTCACTAATGTTTTTGACATTATACACACTCCAAAATCTAGTTGAAAGCTTTCCCAGAAGAGCAGAGGTTGTCATAACAGTAAAAAAAAGGGGGGGTCTAAATCTGAAATTGGATGTTCAACATGCACATAATTTTGGCTATAATATGTTCTGTATATCCTCATGCAAAGTATTTCCTGGATAGTCTCTGCGCCCTCCATAACCCAGACCTGGATCAAACAGCTGCTGAATATGTAGATGTACCTACATACATTTACATGTATACCAATATTTTGTATCCTCTTGATCTTTTATATCAGCAGAAAGTCTTTTCATCTCAGAAATCACTGCATTTTTGAATGCATAGTAATGAGATATTAGCTGTTTTTGTGGCTCGGTGGAAAAGCCGATTCGCAGCATGAGGTTTATTTACAATAACATGAGCCTATTTGTTTCCCCTCTGTGTTTCCTTATTATTGTACATCTTTAATGGCATTTTCAGTCAGTTTAACGACTCAGTTAATATTTGAATGTGCCACAATGTCTTTTATCTTTTTCATTTTCTGTAAATAAAGTAAATCCATTCATTCATTATCTTAACCGCTTATTCCTGTCCCCAGGGTCACGGGAGAACCGGTGCCTAGCCGGTGGCATAGGGAGCAAGGCAGGATCATTGTAGGCCCAACCCATCGCAGGGCACACACACTCATACACAAACTCATGGCGCTTTAGAGACACCAATTAACCTAATATGCATGTCTTTGGACTGTGGGAGGAAACTGGAGAACCCAGAGGAAACCCACGCAGACATGGGGAGGACATGCAGACTCCACACAGAAAGGACTCAGACCACTCCACCTGGGGATTGAACCCGGGACCTTCTTGCTGTGAGGCGACAGCACTACCCACTGTGCCACCGTGCTGCCCAGGGGCACTTTAGAGACACCAATTCACCTAACATGCATGTCTTTGGACTGTGGGAGGAAGCCAGAGTGCCACCCCGGTCATGATACAATAATGCAATAATATTTCTATGACTGAAGGAAATGAAATTTACCTGTCAGAAACTCAGCTGTATTATATTCATTTGTAAACATTTGAACATTCCAGATTTAATCACACAAGAGACATTTTGTCACCCTGAGAATCATTAATAATCCCGATGTTAGTAAGCATTCAGATCTGCCTGTCTTGTGAGCTGTTAAATAAAAGATTGCTCGTGTCAGAGTTTGTCCTGCTTTTTCCAGCAACAGTCGCATCTTAGATAAAGACAAGCGAGACAGTTCAGCTGGCTGTCACTCATGACCATGGCAGTGTGTTTCAGAGATGAGCTATTCAAATTCTTTTTATATTTTCTCTATACGCTCCTCATTCCTTTTATCTGTTAAAGGTTAACTTTCGTCAATCTTTCTAGTAGACACTGTCCCAGAGGCTTTTTTCTTCTTTAAAGCGATTTCTTTTGGTGTAGTCTTCTATTCAGACCTGCAGTCATAAATCATGGATTGGTGGGTGTGGGTGTGTGTGAGTATATGGGTGTGTGGGTGGGTGTGTGTGCCTTGTCAGCAGTGTTTCCAGTATGCATAGCACCCTGTGATGGTCTGGATTCCCATCCAGGACGTATTCCCACCCTGCACCCAGAGCTCCCTATGATGGGATCTACCACAAGCACATCTGGATCACCAACAACCTATAAATGCATGCAAATACAGATACAAATGGAAAAAGCTTACCAATCTGAATACAGAAACAGGTACAGATATGAATATTTTCATCACTACAGAGATACATGTTCAGACAACACCATTCCATTACATCCTTAAAAGAATCAATGCAAGCTAGAAGTTGTTATGAAGCAGATGGAAAGTATGATTCGGTCATCCACGAGTGCTCAATTTAAACTCACCAGCATGACATAATAAGTTATGAAGCAAATCGTTTTTCGTCAGTAAAAATCTGGCTTTTGTGGCATTGACGGATCTGTGTTCCTTATTTTAAGATGTAAATGCCCTTTTGTGCGTAAACGTTGAAGCAGTGACACACAAGGCTAGTCGAGAAAGAAATTCCCTAAAATGAACAGACTCGTATAGAGTCTACAGAGTTGCAATTCCCACTGGCCGTGCTTGCTTTAAATTTGTTCAAGCACCAAGCAACTGAAATTGAGCTATTCTCCAGCTACTTACAGCCTGCACTTTGATGTAAGAGGGTAAAAACATTTAGAGAGCAAAACATTTAGAGTTTGTAGTGCCAGACCAGAAGTTAAATGCCATGTGAAATGTTTGTCTGCTTTCTTTCAAAACACTGAAAGCAGCAAGCCCTTACAACTAAGTGATCTGGAAGAATCAGTGTCGGGGCTAAGACGATGCCGTGATGCCCTTGTACCAGTGCTGTTTATTTTAAAATCCTAGAGACCTATTAAGCTGTAATAGGTCTCTATAAGCTAATGTCAGGAGTAGCTATTTGATGGACACAACAATACACATAATACCTATGTAGGCAATGATGCTTTTAGTGTTTTCATCTCTGCTGTGGGGTCAGAGCTGTGGTTTCACTTTAGATACACAATGCCTGAGTGTGTTTCTTAGCAAACATGCCTGCTGGATTACTACATAAAAGCTTCATTTCAAAGGCTGGGGGGAAAAAAGATTTGCAAGATGTCTTTATCTCTTCATCTGCCACCCCTACATACTTACTGGCACTCAGTCTCCTGCCTCTGCATAATGCCTTTATCAATTTATCTCTATGACCAAACAGGCTTTTATGCTGGGTAGAAACTGTGTGTGTGTGCGCGCGCGCGCGCGCGTGTGTGTGTGTGTGTGTGTGTGTGTGTGTGTGTGCACGCGCCTTTGTTCCATTCTTTGCAAGTTCTCCCTTATGACAGCAGCTCAGACAATGCTTCCAGCACTAATTCAGATCACTTTATGCATGTACTCATTTTAATATATTATTGTTTCTATGGTAACGAGGTAACAACTTCACAGGGATTTATATGGTGGATGTGCCACATAATCTAAGGCTAACAATGAATGCATTAATATATGTTTTTTTTGTA
Source organism: Scorpiodoras heckelii (assembly GCA_028566435.1). NCBI lineage: Eukaryota > Metazoa > Chordata > Actinopteri > Siluriformes > Doradidae > Scorpiodoras > Scorpiodoras heckelii. The sequence goes on from JAOVVH010000043.1 coordinate 5,327,834, forward strand.
ACAATTAAAACAAAGCTTTCTCTAAGAAAACGTTTATTTAACATGTATGGAGAAAGTTTTTAGGGTCAGAGACTGGTAACACTCAGTAGGTTTTTCGCCAAAGTCTTCAAGACAGAATACTTTCTGTGTGTTTTATTTTGCTTGTATCTCGTAAAACAAGAAAATGGATTGTATTTTTTTGTTGTTGTTGTTGTTGTTGCTGTTTTTTGTTGTTTCTTTTAACTTAACTCAAAAAAGAGATGCTGGTAAGGATATGGCTGGTTATAGCTGTTGGAATATAAGTGATAAGAGGAACTAACTTTACATGTTACTATAAACGGGTAAAAGGTATGACATCTTTTATTAATGACGTCCATATGCATATGACCTTTTAACACCGGTCCATGGACAACAGATGTAAAATAGCCGTTGTGGATAATTCTGGCACATTTACATTCTATGTTTATTAATGTGCACTGTCCATGTGAAATAAACCATGAATAAATTAAAGAAATTTATTAATATGTTAATAATTGTGGCGGCACAGTGGCATAGTGGGTAGCACTGTCACCTCACAGCAAGAAGGTCCTGGGTTCAATCCCCATTTGGAGTGGTCTGGGTCCTTTCTGTGTGGAGTCTGCATGTCC
>JAOVVH010000043.1:5403518-5418439 GCA_028566435.1 Scorpiodoras heckelii
ACTTGTATATGTCATTCTCAAGATGAATTGATGCTGTATTGGCCGCAAAAGGAGGCCCTACACCATACTAATAAATTTTTGTGGTCTAAAACCAGGTGTTTCAGTTTCATTGTCTAACCCCTGTATATGTGTGATGTGTTTTTCGTTATTGCACTATTTAATACATGCTCCATCTCCCACACAGCTCATTGGCTACAACGAGAAGCCTGTAAATCTGCAGATGTTCATCGGGACAGCAGACGACCGCTATTTAAGACCGCACGCTTTCTACCAGGTTCACCGCATCACAGGCAAAACGGTGGCCACGGCGAGCCAAGAAATCATGATCTCTAGCACCAAGGTCCTGGAGATTCCTCTCCTGCCTGAGAACAACATGTCTGCCAGGTAGTGTAGCATTTTACATTACTCTAACTACTGTACAACACAGACACACCAACACACACACATATATTCTTGGACATAAATTATAGAAGTAAAGTGCAGTGTAATGTCTTCCATTGTGGCACATTTTTAATTGGAACCAAAAGCATGTTTGATTCCAGGGAAACTGTGTGGGCTTCTGACTAAGCAAAAAAAAATATCATCCTCTTTTCCATTGAGGTCACGATTCCTAAACATCAAGTTATAAATTATAAAAGTTATATATTTTGTTGCCTTTTTGTGTAATGAAATTCTACAGTATAATAATAGAATAAGCACATCAGCAGCTAGTGGTCAGTGGTGCCCATGATGTAATGCCTTATGGGTTTCAAAACCAAAGCGGTGACTAGTGAAAGGTTCTGCCTTTTTATAAAGACATTAAAATAGTTCATTAGAATCTTTCCGAATTGAATTGCTGATGTATTACATGTAAAATGTTTATTAAAATAGCTATAAATGCTTTTCTTAGCTGGTATGATACATATTTGAGTTAGCAGCTAGTGAAAGTTGTGTGGGGTTTTTTTTCTGCCATTGCTGTTTGACAGTATTGACTGTGCCGGGATTCTGAAGTTGAGGAACTCGGATATCGAGCTGAGAAAAGGAGAGACGGACATCGGGCGGAAAAATACCCGAGTGCGTGTGGTGTTTCGGGTTCATATCCCACAACCCAGTGGAAAAGTTCTGTCCTTACAAGCTGCCTCTATCCCCGTGGAGTGCTGTAGGTGTTTCACACACGGCCACATATGGTGCATTTTTTCCTTACATTCGCCGTTTACTTAGGTGTGTTTGTGTGTGTGTGTGTGTGTGTAGCCCAGCGTTCAGCACAGGAGTTACCCCAGGTGGAGAAGTTCAGCTTGAGCAGTTGTCCAGTCAGCGGAGGAGAGGAAATGGTCATCACAGGATCAAACTTCTTCCCTGAGTCAAAGGTCATCTTCTTGGAGAAAGGCCCTGGTGAGAACAGTGTTTGAAACTTGCACCCTCCTGTCCAGCTCCCTTCTGAAGTGCATTATGGGTGTTTTGCATCCCTTTGGCTAGAGGAATAGTAATTCATATATTTATATGAGTTGCTTATATTCTAAGTACGCTATAATTGTAAAGCTGTGTAGAAAGTATAATCCTTACTAGTTGTGTTTGTTGAAGTGTAGGTGAGGAATAAAATGCACTAGAGCACGTGGTAATTGGAAAATAATCAATGCCAGGTTCATGTGATCCCATCCAACATGAAGTAAATATTCTGTTGCCACCACCAATGTTGATTATTTTGCTATAACAGCACATCCTAGAGGGTTTAATTCCTCTTATACCACAGCAGTTTGCTGATAATTCTATACTTCTTAATGAGCAGTACATCCTTCATTATATACATTTACTGTCTAATGAAGTTAATAACACAAACTGCTTCGTCCTGAAGACTTTGAAGAAAGTCATTACAGACTTCCTCCAAAAATGCTAATAAAAACATCTTTTCACATAATACTACACCCTTACACTCGAAATCTGTATATTAATATTGTTATTAAAGAATGCATAACATTAGAAGGAGTGGTTTAATGTAATCCTGGCAGAAAGAGCTGTTGTCAGAGCTGCTGTTGTACATTTCATACATATAAAGCCGCATTATAATTAGAGAAAAATACAGTACTGGGCTGAGACGTCTAAAACACAAGACTAACACACAGGATGTCTGATATGACTACTGCTGATGCAAAGTGGTTCAATGTGTTGTGAAAAAGTTCAGAAAAGGGTGAATCAGGGTGAATTACTGGACATTTACTGCACTATTAGAACAATATATAACTAGACTTTCTGCGTAGCGGTGTGTAATATGACCTCCACATAAAGTAAGAGAAAGGGCAAGAACGAAGTGAAATAAGCAAACCAAATTGCAAATTTGTTGCTTAAGCAGTTCTGGAGATATTGATATTTGTCAGCTGCAGCACCCCCTATAGATGAAATGTCACAAAGGATATTTTGCATGCATCTAAAAAATGTGGTAGTGATACAGGGAGTGAAATTTCATCAAGTTTGGTCCTTTACATCACATGATATTGGCTTGTGAAATAATTAAATGATAATGATAATGAGCTAGGTTTATGTGCCTCCTAGAGGCCAACTTGCCATGAAATTTTCATAATTTCAGGCAAAAGGATTTGCCCAGAAAGTGCTTTAAGCCTACCCCAAGTCGGAGGGTGCTAGCATGAAGGGCAACACACACCTAAGGACACAAATGTTCCAAGTTTTACGTATCAGACATGTAGGGCTACAAGCATTACCAAGTATCATCTGGATCTGTGAAATCTATGTATATGATATCATCGACTATATGATAACCAGCGGTGCTGCTCTGGCAGTCATAATAAAATTAATAAAATTTGGACTAGAAAATGCGATATGGAAATTTCTGTGTGTTTTGTTCTGTTTAAATACACTTTCATTTCTGTCTGAAATATACATTATATCAGAGACAGTTGTAGAAGCTAAAGTTTAAGGCTTTGCTTCAAATCATTTTAATGAAAAGGAGAGATCAAGCTGCAGTGTTACCTGAAATGAGAATCCCTAGTACAGATGTGGCTTTTTAAAATACTGTAGATATTTTTTGTCTGTATTTAATTTATTTTCTATTTGTTATTTAATATCGGTATCCACCCACTAATTGCCTGAATACTCGATGTCAGGTATAAGCAAAGGGTCTGATGTCTTTCCTCAGACTGGTTATGGAGTATGAAGTGTTTTTCGAAGGTTCTGTAGGATAAGACGGTGAACGGTGAACTTTCTGAGTTTTATTCATTAGCTCGACTAGAGGACGTGGCACTCTCGTGTCTGTAACGTAGATTAGCAGCGATGCATCAGCAGCTTGACCTCCCACGGTTTCCCTTTTCCTCTAGGCTGTGTGTGTGTGGGTGTGGGTGTGGGTGTGTCTGTGTGTAAGTGTGAGAACATGAAAGCGTGAAGACACCACCTGAAACTTGTGCATCCACACACATACAAATAGACTGTTTTTGTATAGATTTATTTTCTCCTTTTCTAGATTTTCACTCTCACACACCCACTCGTTTTCTTTTTCAGGAGCATGCATGGACACATCTTGTAATTTATGGCAGGCATTAATGCTACGCTGTTAAGTGATCACCTGCAGCTGTGCTGACTGATTGGTCAGTCATACTGTTGTAATTGCCTTGAGCCAAGCAGATTTTGCCTCAAGTGTTACCATTTTATACCTTTTTTTCCCCTGGAAATGCTCCCAGAGTGGAACATGCAGTGGCATCCTGGGATTGACGAGCCCATGCCTGCCCTCAGAATGTGTGTTGAAGAGAAGCACTACGTGATTGACAGGGAATTTTAGTGGATATCCACGGGTCTTTTTTTAAGCCCTGTGTGCAGCATGTATCCCATGTTCCTCATGCTGCTGGTATTATGAGCATCACAGAGCGCCTCTGTCTTCTGATCAGCTGCTATAAGAAACCCTACAGGCAGATTAGTGTGTAACCTTTAGTGTTTCATGTCAAAATGAAAGGCTTGGATAGGTGTGGTGCAAATGTGCCCGATGTTCTACACTATTAATGACTAAAGTTAAACCTCTTCATGTTGCAGTTCTTTATGCCGCAGGTGATAAAGTTAGAAAGACACATTTAGGTGTTATTATTAGTCATATTTCACAAAGCTTCCCAGTTCAGACTTGCCCATATTCCTTGATACATAATTTTCCTATCAGAATACACAGTCATGAATGCTGGGCTGGCCCATTTTCTGACTGCTTTATTTGGCTCATTTTACACTATTACATCTTATTGGAATCTGTGACATGATGGTTGTAATAATGTACGACTCATTACGAATCATACTGAAGAACTGAGTCTTTTTAATCAATCAGTCATACTGATTCATCTGTCACGTCTATGCAATGTAACGTCGGCGTAATGTCTCATTACCAGGAAATCGCTTGCTGCTGCTGAGGATGGTCCACATGGATGGCCATGATGGACAGCTTAAAGATACGCTTAGAAACCATGAATTTGGCTTTGCAACCGATATAAGCAGATGGCTAGGACTAATTGCCATGGACAGTTTTTGCACTCGTATCAGTCAAAGATCCATCAGTGAACAGGTCATAACTTCAACAAAGTAGACTTCATGTTAAAACTTGAATGAATTCACTGGTTACAGTTGCAGTTTTTTTACTATATAGCCTCAGTTATACAGCCAGAGAGACCTGGTGATTTTCACATGCTTATTTCTCAGACTTTAGTTTGATTAGAGTAGTGACTCACTGGGGAAACAGTTGCTCAACTGATGCCGTTTTAGTCAACATGGAGCAGCGATCAGCACAACATCACACGTTCATTGTTGAAACGTTTTTTGAAAATGGCGACTCTGTGATTGCTTATCAACAGCTATTTCGAATGAAGTTCAATATTCCTCGTCACGGTGCTGTGCCCTCTCGGAAATTTTCGTAAGAACACTGCTTCTGCATTGACAATGAAACCACGCGGCAAGCCACGTACCGTTGGAACGCCAGAAAATGTTGAAAGAGTGCATGGATCTGTAATTAAAAAAAGTCCACATCATTTAGCAAGGAAGCATTCTCTTGCTTTGGGAATTTCACAAATAAAAATAGCATTTAACGGTTAGTGTAATGGTTGAATTTCCAAATAAAAGTTATTATCATGTTTTTTTTTTTTCATTTTAAAAATAGTCAAGTCTCTCAGGCTCACCCTGTAGAAGGGATTATTTATTTTATGAATGCATTATCCGGTGCCACCCAAATGAGGATGGGTTCTCTTTTGAGTCTGGTTCCTCTCAAGGTTTCTTCCTCTTAACATCTCAGGGAGTTTTTCGTTGCCACCGTCGCCCCTGGCTTACTCATTAGGGATAACATTTAGGGATAAATTTATATATGTTAAAAATTATGTCCGGATTTTCTGTCTTTGTACAAAACTGCTTTTGGGACAATGTCTGTTGTTAAAAGTGCTTTAGAAATAAAATTGGATTGAATTGAATTGATTGATTTGTTACTGGTTTAGTACAATTCTAACAATATAACATTGTCATCTCATAAAACTAACATAAAGCCACATATTATGATATTAACAACTTTTTTGAACAATTTCACTCTCACTTTGAACCTGAAAAAAGGCAGTTGGCTTATTATGTGTATTCTAATAAGCTTGGGTGGCTCAGTGCACCCTGACCGGCGAAATTAAAAAAGAAGCTGAACCGATCACAGGTTCAACCGATAAAAGACAATGCTGAATCACTCCGTGAACCAAAGCTCATTGTTGATGATGACTAAAGGAAATGAATGCCTAAAACTCATGTCAGGTCAAGTGAAGTCGGTTTTTTATTGCAGTTTCTAATGTAGCTCATACACAGTATTTCTTCAGTAGTACCATAGTGCAATGCAGTGGGATAGTATACAATGCAGTGTAAGATGAAATAACCAATGCAAATCATTGACTATGAACTGTAGGCTTTATCCCATATCTTGGGTAAAAAAAAAAGAGATGGAGACATTCCTTCCCTCCTCCATAAGGGAATGTCAGTGACAGTCTTAGATGCATTGCAACAGATTGTCATGTTTATCTTGAAATCCACCCAAAGTTCTAACTTCAGGAACATGGATTAAAATGGGAAAGCTTGATAAAAATGCAAGGTCAAGATGGACCATTTGTATCCGATGTTAGCTAGTTTGCTGATGAGCTTCAGAACATCTCTTGATATTGGTAGGTGCAAACTTGAATTTTTAGAGTTTTTTTTTTATTAAAAAATTAAAACAGACAGTACCAAAGAATCGGCTTATTAAATTGAATTGGCTAGATGGTTGCAAAAACTAGGTGTAGAAAAGTGTAGAAACAACCCAAGAGTAAAAACAGGCACTGGCTATCTGGGGGAAAAAAGCCATTATGTTGGGGTCTGGTTTGTGCTTAGCAAGTTTGTAGGTCCTAATCCTGGTTCACAGGTTGTATCTTATTGGATTCAGGGACTTTTTAACGGACTGAAGAGTCTAATTGTGTTGGATATTTTTACACTTTGTCTATAGCTCCTTCTCAAGTTAACAGGAAACCTTAAAATGTTTGAATGGAGAAAAATCTTCCGAATTCGACGCAGTTACCAAGATATTCTGTACCATGATTAATTTGCACTGAGGCAATGTATTAGATGAACACTCACTCATAACCCATGTTTCTGGAGGGAAGGGTTGTGATGGTGTACATGTCCCGGAGCCTCTGTATTTTGGTTCATGCTGGTGCTTGCCTCCCTTCAGTGCCTGTGGGGCCCACTGTGCTGTGTGTTGAATGTCAACATGTGCGACAGAAATATGCTTCCCAGTATCAAAGGCATCCAAGGTCATTGAGGGATTAGCAAAAAAAGCCTTCTGACAGAGAGTGCTCTAGCTAGGCCATACTGTGACTTTCATTGCATTCTCATAGGGGCGAGGATTACCAGACTTGTTCCTTTGAGTGTGGGTAGCTTTAGTCAGGACACAGTAAACAGGATTTAAAGGCTTATGGTTATTTGTTATAGATTGTCTGGTAAAACTATGGCTATACATGTGTTACATAAAAATACATAAAAATGGGGCTGAAACAGGACGGGCGAGTGTTTTGGGAAATCCTTTCTGGGAATCTCTCTCTCTCTCTCTCTCTCTCTCTCTCTCTCTCTCTCTCTCTATCACACACACACACACACATATACACACACACAAACAAAACAGGTGCGTATCAGTGTCATATGTTACACTAACTCCCATCACTTCAAACAGAGCTTAAAATGAATCACAAAGTTTACTTATCTTACACACTGGACAGGCTCTTTTTAGCCGGCACTGGCAGTCCTACCCAGCCTCCCTTCCCGAGCTCTTCATGCTCTGCCCTGATTGGCTCTCATTGCTGGCTGCTTCATTATTTGAGTGTGCAGTAGGAAAAAAAAGCAGCGTGACTGCATGTTTCCAAGTCCCTCCAGAGTCCTGGTTGTCTGCACATTTGACCACTTTAATACAAACCACATTGTTCCACTTTGCCACTTTATAACTCTTCCCAGTGAAGAGAATCAGCGGGACGTTTCAGACACTGATTAGTTTTTAATACCTGTAGAAAGGTTCACCGCAGGCACTAGGGGGGGCTGTTTAAATCACATCATTAGCCCTTTATGGTCTCAGGAATAAATTAAAAATCCTTTGCTTTCCCCAGCTTTTGTGGTTTCCTGAGGTCCTCCCTGCGGATCTTAACAAAGCGAGGTTGATGTTTCTATTAAGCGAGGAGGCTCTGGAGAAGTCCAGAAGAAATCACTTTCATAATGTCACTGGGGCCTTTGAACTGGACTTCCATTCATGGAAGTAATTGATAGGACATTTGTTTTTGCAGTCAGCTCTCTCGTCCTAGCGCAGAGCTGAAATCCTGGGCAATTTGAGCGATCGAGTTTCTGTTCCCTCAAGGAAATGGACTGAACAGAACTCTTCATTTTGCTAGGCATTATATAGAGCGTAGTTTATACTGAGCACGATTAGATGGTTTGATTGTTAAAACACATATGAAATAGGCAAAAATTATGATCCTGAATTCAGAATTGTGTTAAAATAGTCAAACATGATGTTAAATAATGATGTTAAGATATATGAGCTGAGCACAGCTGTAGTGTTTTTGTGTTTGTTTGTTTGTTCGTTTTCAGATGGACGACCTCAGTGGGAGGTAGAGGCCAAGATCATTCGTGAGAAGAGTCAAGGAGTGAGTGAAATGATGCTTCTTTAATTGTATAACAAAAGAAAAAAATCTAATTCTCATTTGGTAAGAATATTCCCATTTGATTATCAGAATGATCAATAAGATTGAGAATCAGTACTGGCTGAGATAACAACGTATTAAAGACTGAATAGGCAGCAAGCTGAAAAGCTATTATTCAAAAACCACGGACAGCCCAGTAATTGGGAATTGTACATGAAATACACAATAAACAAAGGTTTACATAAACGTTAAGGATCCAACCTGAGATTTATATTAAACACTGTACAAATATGGATATAATCTCAGGTCAGAGGATATACAATAAAAACAATTCTCCAGGCTTTGAAATTGTCAGGTTTCTTAAAGCACAGCCAGTCTTCTATTTTATTTTTATGTCTTTTTTTATTTCATTTGTTTATAATATGAATTATTAACAGGAATATTTTCCTTAGTGACACTGCAACAAATGTAAATGGCATTGACCCTAGACTGAAATCAATGAAAATCCCAGATTAGCCCAGAAAAGACTAAACGTTAAGAAAAATGCTCAAAGAAAGTCTTAGTCTTCAATTTCTTAGTAAAACAAACATAACAGACCTTTTCTGTTGGATTTGTGTTTAGTCAAGCATTGTAGTGGAAGTTCCACCGTACCACAGCAAGAGCATCACCTCCGCAGCGCAGGTGCAGTTCTACGTGTGCAATGGGAAACGGAAAAGGAGCCAATCACAACGATTCACCTACCTTTCAGGTACATCACATACACACGTAACTACCTGCTGGTATTACAGTAACTTGCACAGGGCTTCTTCAAGTACTGTAATGGAGTGAATTGAATTATTGTCATGATATTGTTATCATCTTAACGTACTGCACTCCCTTGAAAAGCGTACTGCACTCCCTTAACTACAAACCATGTAGTTACATACATATGCATCTGATAGTGCTTTGTTTCTATAATGTGAAAAGATATATGGCTTTGTGACTTCGCTCAGGCTCTTGTTTTTGCGTGTCTCCCTTTTGCATCTTGGTATGTGGTTTGTTGGAGGGTTTCTCCAGATAACCGTCATGCACCTGTTAACCACTCAACATTTAAAACTGTAAAACTCGTGGAGTGTCTGTCTGAACATTTGACATTGTCGCTTAAATAATGCATTGTAAAATTGTTAGAGTTATGTCTTCCTGGATTCACAGTGAAGTATCTTAAATCTAGAGCTTTTTTGGCAAGCATATAAAATTCAAAAATATATTGAGGCAAAAAAAAAGCCCAGGCTCATGAAATACACTGTCTGTCAAGTTTTAATATGTAAGATTGTCAGGACATCATAATAATTATATTTTCTAAAATTTTGTCCTGGTTTTTGGCAAAGGCAGTGCACTAGGATATTCGAATAGTGCTAAGCGAGAGCCGTTCACAGAATTAAGCGTTAATGAATCTTTTGTCTGTGTGCGACTGTACTCCGGTACTATATCGCCTTTGTTATTATTTTCCCAAGCTGACTCAAACCGAAAAACAGCGTTGGCGTAATTTAATCACACGTGAGCTTTTTTTCTCTCCCTGTCACACACTATTCTAACCTCACCATGCAGCACAGGAGAGAGAGGCGGATACAGATAAAGAAAGAAAGTGAGAGAGGCCCAGCCTCCCGCCTACTCCCCCCGTTCCACAAACCGCCCACTCAAAAGCAGACTTCCTGTTTTCCACACTAACCCGCCTAGCTTCAGCCAATCAGGTATCAGCTTTGGGCAGTAAAAGCGCAGAGTGAGCTGTGGCGGCTTGTAGTTGTCATGGCAGCCAGCTTCAGTGGGGTTAGGGGTTGGGGGAGTTAGGCCTATCTTGGTAAAGAGGCTTGAGTGTGTGATGCAAAAGGTGGGCTAAGTACACACACATGCACACATATATGCATTTTCTCATCAGTATAGTGAACTTGTGTAGCAGTGATCCAGTGTTACAGCCTTTCAGTATTCAAAAGGCAGTAAACTGGATTTGTGCTCTTGCTAGAAGCTACAGAGAACAGAGCTGAGTGCCTCTTTCGAACCTGACACTAGTTTCCGTGGCACTCAAAACAGGCACCATATGTTCTCTCAGAACGGGCCCTGGGTAAAAATATCCCCCCGCATGAGGACAAATGAAACGCCAGATTGGAAAATGGGTTACTGATCACTATGTGGCATCTGTTTTTTTTGGGATGGCTTGTCTGCATATGGACCATCGTTGCAACCATCCAGCCATTTTAGCTTACTCTGTGCTGGAGATTGTATGAAAAGAAATAAAATAGTTCTTCTATGTAAAATAGTTAGAGGAGATTTTAAACTAGATATTAGATTTTAAACTGAAAGTTTAGTCTTTGGTGCTCTTAAACTAATCTTTACTTCCCTCTGTCTTTTTTCAGTCCTGGTTAAACAAGAGCACAGAGATGATTTGGATCCCCCTGCCATGCCACCAATGCCCATTCCGCACGCACATACCGTTGGCCTGGTTCGTTCTCCGGTCCTTCCATCCCCGGACCACTCGCATTCACAGGATGGAATTCTGCCAGGCTCCCCACGTGGCCTTTCCCCCTCCTTGCACCCTCTCCAGACTCCCTGCGTTCCTCTTCACCAACCTACCTTCTCTCACCTGCCTCACCTCCAGGCCCGAGGTCTTCACCAACCTCCTGAATGCCAGATGCCCTTCCATCCAGGCAGTATGGCCCCCTCCAGGCCAACCTACCCCCCTCTCCAGCACAACCTACCCTTCAACGGCCAAGCCAGTCTACCTGGAGCCGGCTCTCAGGCCTACGAGTGTGTACCCTTGCAGCCCGAGCCAGCTGGGTGCCACTCTTTGGGAATGGGTATGGTGTATGGCTCACCAGTTTCAGCTCCTGCCCCTGGAACTGGCCCCTCAAGCCCCAGTTCTCCTCAGCTCCACTCTCTGGGCTATCACTGTGCCACGCCAGCTCAGGTGACCTCACCCACCCATCCCCTCGGCCAACCTGGACTGCTCCAGCGCTCGCTCGGTTACCATCCAGTCGGGCAACGTTCGGCCTCATGCCCGACGCCCTCCAACATCCCTGCCCGGATGGTACCCCTGCCCCACTCGGGTCCATCCTCTCCTCAGCTGCACTCACTGCCTTACCAGTCGCCCACATCGTCTTCTCCCACCAGCAGTCCTCTGGGTGCCCAGCCCTCACCTCAGGCCAGCAGCCCTGTAATGACAGGGATTCCCACTGCAGGACCCATGGTGCATGCTCTGGCACCGCAGCAAGGCCCATTTAATAGCGACGGAGAGAGGCTGAACATCAAGCAGGAACCCGAGGACAGAGAGCCCACGTTCCGCTCAATAGGCCTACAGGATATTACACTGGATGATGGTGAGTGCTGGTGCATTTGTACCCTTCCTTCTTTCAATCTATTTCTTTTAGCGCAAGGGTATCAGACATATGGGACATAAAGGTTTCAATCTGACCCCAACAAATTTGTTTAGTATCTGCATGGAGTGTGACTGATTAGAAAGATTTAGTGTTCTTCCACCAGGGGGAGAAAGAGAGCAAAAAACGCTGCTATTTCAGATCCAGGTTGTACCACTACAACACATGGAAAAGTTCAAGGGGGTGAAGACTTATGCAAGGCACAGTAAATGTGTTCTTACAGCTCATGTGTTCATCTTTGTTGTTGGTGATATACTGTGTTCAGTCCATTTCTGCACTAAAAATGGACCATTTATCTACATTTAAAATGAGGCAGTGATGTGTTTTTGGTGTACTAAATCAATGTTTTTCATCCAGCCCACTTTAGACTTAGTGAAATGTGACTTGTTACCAAAAACAGGCCTCATTTGAGCTCAGTGATCTCTTCCTTCCTTCCATCTTTTTGTCTCTGTTAGTTTTTTGGCCTTGTCTATGTGAAGCCAGGATCAGCACTACCTCCATGCAGAGCGATTGTATTTCCCGTCAGCGTAATGTGATTAACCGCTAATTTGCTGTAATGTAAACTTGCTTTATTCTGTCAGTAGCCCCACATCAGTTGCTGATGGGTGTTAATTAATCTTGCCAGAGCACAGAAGGAAATAGCAGAGGCTAATTCCTTACTACTTGATAAACTGGACATTGATAGGAACTGAAATATGATTGACAGTCTTGCTAATGAAATCTCTGTGCATATGCGTGACTGCTTGTGCTTGTATGTTGTGTTTGGGTCCCTAAGACTCTAGTAGACCATCTGGTCAGTAAATTCCTAATGCAATAAACAATCTCACTAACAAGCACTATCATTCATAGCTAATTTTCATTAGCTTTATTATGATACTTATTAGAGCAGGCGTTTAGCTTCTTAAAGAGGGGAAGGGAAGAAACAGGGAGTGTTTTTGAGCTCATTGAAAGACATTTTAGCTACACGGCTAATTTAAGGTGTTTGTTTGTTGTTGGTGCATATGATCGGCACTGCAGGATTTGCTGCACTAGAGCTAAAGGGGCTAAGTGTTAGCATTTTGCATGATCCAAACACACACAGTGTAATCAAACTGACAAGATCCGATCACTGAGAGTAAAGCTAGGGTTCATTTTGTATTTATTATTCACAACACGTTCTTTACATGTTTTCATTTACGCTCTGAACATTTTCTCAGCTGCTTTTTCTGTCGTCACGTTTTTGTGGATTTTCTGCAACATATCGTGATTGACATATTTGCTCAACATATTTCCTGGCACTCTGTACCGCGTAAAATAAGGCTGGTTTTAAAAAAAAGTGACAGACCTGCTTATAAGCGCAATACTTTTACTTTACGAACATGAATAAACCTTTTAAATATTAGACATTTTATGCACATACACTCACTGTCCACTTTATTAGGAATACCTGTACAGCTGCGCATTTATGCAGTTATACAGTCAGCCAATCATGTCGCAGCAGCACAATACAACGCATCCTGCAGATTCGGGTTAAAAGCTTCAGTTAACGTTCACATCAAACATGGGAATTTGGGAGAAAAAGTGTTATCTCTGTGCCTTTAACTGTGGCTTGGTGGTTGGTGCCAGATGGGTGGGTGTGAGTAATTTAGAAACTGCTGATCTCCTGGGAAGGTCATAGACAACAGTCAATTAAAGAAATGCTGATACAGTTTTGTACCTGACTGGTCACAAATTGTCAGCTAGTTGGCATATATATATATATATAGTTAATCTTGTTATATTATACTAATGTACTTGTATACTAATGTACTTGTATACTTATTATACTATTACAAGTGGTCAGTTAGCCTTGTAACTATAATAATAAAATAATAACTATAGCACTTGTTTAACACACTATCATTAAAAATTCATTTTAAAACCGTGAACCTCCGGGATATTGGTCACAAACCGCACTCTGAGAAGCCAGATGAAGTTTTGTGCTTCTTTCATGCGGCACTTCATCATCCTCCCATCTTTAGGCACAGGCCCAGGCACACACATAAACACAGAGACTGTTAGCTATAAATAGCGCTGTGTAGATTTCTGTCCATGTAATGCTTTTTTCTGAAGCTGTTCTGTGATCTGATTTGACTTTAAGGAGGTCAGAGCAGCTCTGGAAATAGACCACAGCTCTAATCAGTGAGACGAATTCACTGGATCAGTCTCTCTCTCTGTGTCTTTCTCTCGCTCTGTCATGTATGTCTCGTTTTCTATTTTTCCCTTCCTCGACTTCCCCAACCACCTGCTTCTCTCATGGTCTCTCTTGCATTGCTTCTCTTCTCTCTCTCTCTCTCTCTCTCTCGCTCTCTCTCTCTCTCTCTCATGTCATGAATCACTGTTTTACGGTTGCTATAACTGACACATTTCAGACTTTCGGTAGGGTAACACAAAGACTTTTTGTATTATTCAGATAGACTACTGGTTGTGTTCTTAATCAGAGTTTTCCCCTGTTAAATGATCTTTATCACTTCCATTTTATTCATCACATTTTACTAGAACAGTGCTGCATAAGCAGGGTTTTTGGCCATGTTCGATCTGTCGCTCTGTCATGACACGACTAAAACAAGCCACCAAGAACTGCCAGGTTTTTGGTGTGTTTTTGAGCAGGAAGAGGGCAACAGTATAAACCATAAGGGGCTCAAGCACCAAATTGGGAAACAGTGGGTTGTGGGTAAAAGAAGAAATGTTGTTTTGGAGTTTTGTACCTTTTTAAAGGCTATTCCTTACATGTACATGCATACACATTTTTATGACCTTATTTCACTCCTTGGTTTATAGAAAAGAATGACATATTAAGCAGTGTTCTCAATTGCAAAACTGTCATCCTTTTTATGTAACTGATAACAAACTGTCAGCTAGTAGATATTATTTCTGTATATGCTAATTATTGTACATTATTGATTTTTAGAGAAAATCTGAAAATTGTATTTAACTGACAGCACCCCAAAGTTGATTTTCCTGTAACAGCATTTTCCTCTTAGACCACAATTTTTTAAATGAATTAAAGAATGATATGTATTAATATTTATCAAAACAAGTTGGTTCACGGCGGTACAGTGGCTCAGTGGGTAGCGCTGTCTCCTCACAGCAAGAAGGTCCCAGGTTCAATCCCCAGGTGGAGTGCTCTGGGTCCTTTCTGTGTGGAGTCTGCATGTGCTCCCCGTGTCTGCGTGGGTTTACTCCGGGTACTCCCCGGGTTTCCTCCTACAGTCCAAAAACATGCATATTAGGTTAATTGGTGCCTCTAAAGTGCTCCTAGTGTGTGAGTGTGGGTATGAGTGTGTGTGTGTGTGTGTGTGTGTGCCCTACGATGGACTGACACCCTGTCTAGGGTCTTGCGCCCTATGCTGCCGGC
>JAOVVH010000043.1:5503410-5517024 GCA_028566435.1 Scorpiodoras heckelii
GTGTGTTGGCCATGCGATGGACTGGCGACCTGTCCATGGTGTACCCCGCCTTCGCCCGATGACGCTGGGATTGACTCAAGCCCCCCCGTGACCCCGACTAGTGGGATAAAGCGGAAGATAATGGATAGATGGATGGATGGACTGCTTGTACAGCTTTTTCAGACCCATTCCTGTTGTTCGAGTATTCTTTTAAATGTATTTAAACCAGAAATAACTCTATTTCGATGAAGTGTGTGTATGTTCCTACCTGCTCTTGGCGCGCGGCTCTGGAACAGGGCTCCCGTTATGGTGTGTATCCTGTGAAGACCAGTTGTGTGCTTGCGCTAACCTTGAGTTCTTGAGCCGATCAGTCCCCTCTGTACTGCTCACCTCCAGCCCTTTTATAAACACACCCATGTGGCCCCTGCGTGCTGGCTCGCTTAGCGTCCTCTGGCACGTACCGTACCGCGTGCCCACCTCAGTTCCAGCAGCATCAAAACTCTGAGTTTTCCTCAGAACCCTTCGCTTTGTGTCTCCTAGTGAGGACAGCGCAGGGCTGGCAGAGCATGATGATGAGTATGCTGGGTAACTAGCCTGATCTGAAGATGTGCTGCGGGTGAGTCTGTGCGAATTAAGGGGAGTGCTGTGTGGAGTCCAGTTCTCTGTGTGACAGGGGCTTCCTGTTAGAGTCCTCAGGGAATCGTGGGCATCCGAACAAGGGAGTTTGTCACGGGCCCGGCCGCTGCTGAAGGCTTTCCTGCAGGAGAACGAAAGGCTGCTGCTGCGCTCCTGGGGCCCACGGGGATTGCTGGGACCTGAGCCGGAGTTGCGGGCACGCAGTGCCGCCTCCAGCTTTTTCTCAAACATCTGTTTGGTTTCCTGGCACTTGGACCAGGCGAATTTCCACTGTTTGAGGCCCTGGTCGCTCTTTAACTCTACAGCGAGGTCCTTCATCTCCTGGAAGTGTGCATCGGGGATTGGCACATGCTGGCTGCGGAAGTTCTCTAGGCAAGCCATCACACCCTGGCACTTCTCAGGTGCGCTACAATCCTCCATGCTCACACAGGCCAAGTGCCTCATGCCTTCCAGAGCCCATCCGTATGCCTGGCAGAGACACAGAGAAACATCAGCCATTATGGAATAAAAGCTCTAAAATAAAATAAAGGATTTACTCTTCCTGTTTGCACTCAGTTGCCATTTTCGAAGGCATCTGTGGTGATGCGTTGAGCTTTGCAACACGGAGTGAACTTTATACGATATATAAAATAATCCTGCAGCAGTGATTCACCAGTTAAAGCTTAGTTTTGGTATAACCCAGTCACACCACATGATATTCATTGTGACCGTAAGACTTTCTACAACTGTAGAAAAAAAACCAAAAACCAAAATATATCTATACATGGCACATTTTTATGTCTTCACACAGGAATGATTGAAGGTGGTTGAGAATGAATGTGTGTGAAACAGAAAATGAGATGGAAAGAAGAAAACAGAGAAGAAAAAGCTAAAGATTCTCCACACCATTTTCATGTAAACTAAAGGGGTATTTATGGACGAGCTGGGAGGTCTGGACAGTACAGCTTTAGCACATCAGCAGGAGAGCGAATGGGTTTAGGATTGTGGAAGAGCACTCTTGTACAACTTCCCTTAATTACTTTTCTAGCACCTGGCTCTTAGACACTCCCTTGTTCACTATCAGTACTGTTAAAAACCGGCACAGCACTCTGCTTGTGCTGAGATTTAAGGGAGGATTCACAACGATCAAACACTTGCTCATGGCCATGACCCTTCGACATGGTGAAGCTCTGACAGATTCCTTAAGGAGGACAGGAAAAAAGATCCTTCACCCTTTTTTAATCTCCCTATACATGTACTCACAAAACCCTCTTTCTCCTGTGTAGGGCCGCTCTGGCTGCTAGGTGATGTTACGTAAACGTTCTTGGACCTTTTTTTTTTATCTTTCTTGGGAATTGGTTTTGTCGACAATCTCCCTTTTCAGTAGAAATCAGACCATCTGAGCTTACACAGGGAAGCTCAGATATTCTTCCACGTTATTCCAGTGCTTAGTGCTGCTTTCTCTCTTCTGTCTTCCCTCGCACCCTTTGGACTGGGTGTTCACAGGACAGGGTGAAGTGAATCTACCCGTCAACCTCTGTGTGTGGTGGGTGGGTGTCTATATTGAAGTAACAGCCACATATGTTTGGAGGTCCTTGGGATGCAGATACTAAAGTCATCAGGCAGACCAGAGGTCAGTTCAAAGTAACATTAATGACTGCTAAAGTTTGACACAAAGTACTCGCACATGTGTGTGTTTGTGTGGTTGTGAGGGGGGCATAACTGATCAATGCGATTCAAACTAAATGGAAAGAATTTACTATAGATAAGAGTATTACCTGCTGCTCCGTGTGAAATAATTGTGAAACCATTTAATAGCCATGATTTATCACTCTGGGACATTATCATAGACATAAACCCAGACACCTTAATCTCTCTGGCTCTAAGAGGATTATAATTCATTCTAAAAATCAGTCCAACACCATAAAATATGAAAAATGAAGTGTTTCACTGTTTTCAAGTGTTTCACTGATTTCAGCCTCTTCTTGAAAACAAATGTTTGGCAAAGAGAAATGTGAGGAACTCCATTTACTCCTGGAGTTAAAAAAAAAAAAAAAATCGCCAACTGCTCACAGTGACAAAGCCACCAAAAGGCTCCACAGGAACACAAAGAGGTCACAGCCTAGAGGCAAACTGTTTTTCACTGCTTCCCTGATCCAACGTATAGAACTCAAATGAAACACTTTATATCAATGCAGCAATTCACTGGCTCCGATCGGACCATTTTGATGCTTTAATGCCACGGACTGGCTGAAGATGACATCATGCTTGAGAGGGTTTAAGGCCCTTTGAAGTGTGAATAGTGAGTGTATGCATGTGTGTGTATGTGGCGGGAGTGTTTGATTGGTGAGAGCTGAATTAGAAAGCTTGAAGGAGGTACCTCTGAAAGAAGCAGTATTCAACATTGCACAAAAGAAAGAGCGAGACAGACAGAGAGAGAGAGAGAGAGAGAGAGAGAGAGAGAGAGAGATGGAATAAGAGAACGGCTCTATGCTTTTGTATGCATGCATAAACGACACTCCTGCAGTGTAAGAAGGTCGAGGGGACATTTTAACACTTGAAAGAAATCTCTATTATTATTTCCTAAAAAATGAAGGAAAAGACAAAAAAGAGGAAAGGCAGGGAAAAGCTTTTCGGATAGCAGCCAATCTCTGATCTCAGGTTCAAGTCATGCCAAGAATGTGTTTTTCCATGAAGAGTGTGTGTCTTTCAAACGGAGCACTACATGTGTAGCACTTGGAATTTCTCCAGGAGTTACTGGACCCTGTGCCTTGATTTCTTGATAACGCCGATCCGAAGAATAAATAAATAAATAAATCAAAGCCTGACTTCATCAAAATGTAAATCACTAGCAATCACAAGCACTGAAGCTTTCATGGCAGCTCTGTGGTTACGGCTCTGGCCTACTATACACAATGTTGTGAGTTCAAATCTCCATATTGCTCCGCTGTACCCCTTTGGATAAAACCATCTGCCAAATGAGTAAATGTACAGTACTCATATTTGGCCTAATCGTGCCTGAAGGAATTGGCGAGTTGTACGAGTTGAAAGCCCCGTGTAATGTTTCAGCCTGCAACTGATGGTGTACTGGACTGATTTCACAGGTCTCTCTATAAATAGACTGGGCGCATGTCCATGTCTCACTAGTCTGAGGTATGTGTGGACACAGCACACGACATAGCACGCGTTCTCTAACGTAAGAACCCTACACTCCACCAGAGGGCAGTGTAATCAGTTCTAAGCTACAGCTGCTAATTCAAACACAAATGAATGTACGTCGATCTATCTGTACTGTCGTATTCACGTGAAAACACGTTCCCGGTCAGAGATTCCCAAATGCATGAATCAGTTCATATTTAGCACTTCTGATATGCCTCTAATGAAGATTCTAGCACATTCATATACATTCAGCCAGAAGAATGAACGCCATGCATGAATATAAACATTATCTTCAAAAACTTTGGATCAATTACTGAAGTTACTGAAGTTGTACCTCACAACATCTTCCACCATTCGCTATCCTGGACAGACCAGATCACAAGAACCATTCTATAACATGCCAGTGTCTGGATCCTGAAGCACTTAAATTGATTTATACATTTTAAGGCATGTTAAAAGAATAAATAATGAATCTTCATTACCGTCACATGTTAAGGGTGCACCATCTGTCATGTGACCTCCCCGACTAAAGGAATGCTAATACAACTAAAGCAGAACTCGTGGTGGCAGTAGATTTGCACCTGTATGATAAATAGCTGCTGGAGAATTTGATCTGCATCAGGTTGCCTCCAACTGGCACAACAGCATGTCTGACTGATGACCAATCTGTCAACTGGAGGTGAATATTGTGACCGATGGGCACGCTGTAAATAACACGTCTGTTATTTTAGGATGGTTCTGTGCCATGTTGACCATCAAAGCTGGTCAATCAGGAATGTAAATAGAAAGGCTTAGCATTACCACACACATATACACGCACGACCATCCTGAGCCCATTTAGTCTGTTTCAGAGTGTGTAAATGCAATTACGCTGCTTATACAGAGATGTACTGTATGACCTGGGGGTGCAGCACAAACCACAGCTGTTCCAGTAAGAAAAACCAGAAACGGTGAACCCTAAATGACCTCTAAGCACCGTGACATTCCACCGCTCTGCTCTCTGCATATGCTCGGCTGAGGCTTTGAGATACAAGCATGCCCTTGTATTTTATTTATGTGTGTCGTTTGCCATGAGAGCCTATCCAGATTTTTTTAAGAGAGGAAGACAGAACCAAACAGCACCTACAAATATTTGCATTTCCTTTGGACACACAGATAAGGAACAGATGTTATATATATTGATATAACAAGGTAGAAAAAGTCTGTTCCTAATACAAGTAAGATGATGATACAGTAGCAGGGTGTGTTCTTAGCACCAGGTTGAGACTTCAGTCATGAGTAAACTGGACGGGGCTTAATCTCTCTCTCTCTCTGCAAAAGTTTTAGGCACCCTATTGTTATTAGGTACAACTTTCGTTATTGATGTTTTTTTTTTTTTTTTTAGATCTCCATTATTAAGTCAGTGAAAAAAAGATTTGCGTAAAAAAGATCTGCATTAATGAGTCAGTAAAAAAAGACAATTATGACAGTCAAAGTCTCCAGAAGAGCTGTGGCAGATTCTCAGTAAACCGTACCAGCTAATTACTGTACAGTACGATGCAGAAGTCTTAGACACATGCAAAGACTCGCTGTAAAGCAAAGATGCCTTCGATATTGTAATAATGAAGGTGTTTCTACATAAAAGAAAACACTACAAAGTGCAGTAAACAGTAATAAATTACAGGAAGTCGATATTCTGTGTGCCTTTTTTCTTAAACAGTGTCCCCAGGTACAATGTGTGCAGTTTTATAAGGAAATGAGCTTTTAAGTTTTACTGAGTGTCTTGGACAATCTGCCACAGCTCTTCTGGAGACTTTGACTGTCGCACGTACTTCTTTTTTTTCTTTTTTTTTGCATGCAAAACCCAACAGCCTTCATTACGTTTTAAGTGGTCTGTTATGTAATGTGTTGCTTTTATTACTGACATGCAAACATTTTTGTGTAACATTTAATATTTTGTTGGAAATGTTTGGAAATATAAAATCTTTTGTACTGACTTTTTGTAATGCAGATTATCCATACGTTCTATATCTAATTACACCAGTATACCACAGAACAAATTTCAGGCTCATAAAACGTCTACAGATGGTAAGAGTTAATAGACACAACCATCTTTTCTACTGTTTATGGCTTCACATATGGAAGTTAGAAAAGACTCCATGAACAATTTAAACAAAGAAAATTTGTGCCAATTACATCATACTTACCTACACTTAGATTAGACAAGTTGCATGTGTTCATGTAAATATACTGTAGGCTATTTTTTAAAGTGTGTTATTTGCCAGGGCAGTCTGTGTGACCCTCAGGCAGTGTCAGAGGGAGGGGTGTGTGTGTTTAAGTGTGTGTGTAAGTATAATTTGATTGGGTTGGGCCCAGGAGGGGGCTGGGAAGGTAAAGTCTGCAGAGCAGGCCAATAAGGGTACATTGGAGACATCAGAAACACAATCTGATTAAAAACTCAAAAATAATTACAACTGTGATGGATGAGACAGCATCTCCAGATCTGACAGGGCGATGGTCTTTTTGTTTATGCTCCAGGACACTTTACCCATTTTGGAAGATGTGTAAAATGTCAGCAAATCACATTCTCCAGAATGCCACCTGCATTTCCTACCGGTGCAGACGAGTTTTGTCTGAGTCTCTGAGGGTCTTAAATCCCGCACATGCTGGCTCATTAGTGAGAGGTGAAGCGAGCACGCTCCAGTGATCCGTCATGCCATTACTAAGCCGTACAACAAAACCTGCCAACCTTTTCTCACTCACTCGCCCTCCCAGAGCGCTTCGGATGAGGGCCCGGGATCTCCTCGCTCACACATATGATTAACTCTCCTCTGGTTCTTGTCATTTAATGGGTGTGGGGTCCGTGTTTTGTACCCACAGGTGTCCACCTCTGTTGCTGCAAACTTGGGGACACCACAGTCAGTAACTACAACAGCCTGGCAGGGCTAATTAAAAGTGCATGTGCTTGTTTTTGTGCTCTAGAGGCCAGTCTCCTGCTGGTGGTGTTTAGGGGGTGGAGTAAAGGTGCACAGGGGATGTTGGAGTAGTGCTGGGTGGGTATTTGATACAGTGACTTTCTTCTGGGGGGGGTCTCTGTGCTGAGATAGTGGCCCTGGAGGGGGTTGACATGCCTCGGGACCAGTCAAGCAATAAGACTAGAGGGTATGAGCACTACTAAGGGAACCGAAAAAAGATCAGCCATTTCTTAAGTCTCCTTACACAGCAGCAAGGATAAGCTAAGACAGACAGCGCAGAGATAGTAAGAACTATACCCACGAGACTGACCCTGTCACTCTACCAACAGCACATTCATAATTACCCACATTTCTCACCGCCTACAAACCCCAAACAACCTCCACACCAAAAGCATGTGACTCGTGGGTTATCATCAGCACATTGCTGGTTGTTTCCCTTCTTTGAATCTTCACTAAATGTAAAGAAAGGTTTTTAGGTTTGTACACATATTCTCTTTCCACATTAACATATCTGTAAAACACAGAAAAAAAATTCAGATACATTTCCCATAAATGGATAAAAACCATAGTGCACAAGTGTACACATCATGTTGTTCTCATAAACTTTAATCTCTCAGACTTTGGATTCTAAACTACAATCATTAGCCTTAACAAGCAAATGTCTTGCCAAAGCTGTTTTTATGGCGTTTTATCCAGCATTCGGGAAGCATAAAATAATTTCGGTTATTCTGGCTTTCCTTAAACCAAACACGGTGTCACTTCCGTATCTACTTTGAGCTACACTGCCTAGAAATTCTTCCCATCCTTGAATTGAAGAATTCATCAAAGTGGTATACAACGGTTGATTGAACATTGAGATAAGGTTTAGATAATGTTAGCCCATAGCACTCTCCTGCTGCACACGGCAAATATCTGCTCTACATCTGTAACCGACTTCAGGTTTCAAAGAACAAATGAGCACCCTTGAGGAGAAACATGATGAAACGATGTCAGATACACCACCCATCATTTAAACAAAACACTCCGAGTCTCCTCGCTTTTGACTCGTATTCATCCAGAGCGTAACTGGTGTAAAGTAAACCACACTCTGAGTAGTGATCTGAACAACACTAAGAGGAGTTAAGGTGAGATAACAGAACATGTAAAGCGACCCGAGATATGCTTTTATTAATCCCTAAAGCTATGTGACACTCTGGTGTTAAAAATTAATCCCAAACTGAGCAGAACAGCCAAGGGAAATGTGGTGGTAACTTAAACAATACACACCTTCGAAACAACACTGCACTTTATACGGACACAAATCCTACTGCTTATACAAAAGTCTTCCAGCAGTAAATGAACATTTCTCAGAGAGCAAGAAAAGAGAAAGGCAAACAGAGAAAGAGAGGGAGGAAGAGAAGGCGGGTGAGAGAGGATTAGCAGTAACAGAGAGTTGGTCAACTATCCATGGAAACCTAGTGAGATCCCACCGGGACTGTTCCGCGATCCCAGACGAAGATACCCGCACAAAATCGACGTGCGATTGCCATGTGTGAGGGTAACTAAGTAAAACAAGTTCAAACACTCGTATGACCAGGACACGCTTCTCATTTTTTACATACCACTTCGAATACTGCTTTCCACACTTGGCACGTTTCCTACCTCTGCATGTGCATATCCATTCTCCTGCACAAATAAAATGCTGCTAGTTCCTTGTATAGAGCAGGGAGCAGCGGCAGTCATCCTTTTCTCCCTCCGTTTTCTTTTCTCTCTCGCCTCTCTGAGTGACGGGCTTGCTGAGAGAGCGGGTCACTGGCGCCCACTCCCCTCCTCTCCCCACCTCTATGCTATTCACAGGCAAATACTAGTCTAAATACCAGATGGGCCTGCCTCAGCAACAGAGAGAGAGAGCGAGAGAGAGAGAGAGAGAGAGAGAATGGGGAGGGGAGGATAGGGGACAGAGGTTGTCGGTACTACAAAGCCCCTCGCTCCAGAAAGACGTAGGAAAGGAGAGAGAGAGACACACACAGAGAGAGAGAGAGAGACAGAGAGAGAGACAGGGACAGAGAAGGGAACTGTAGGAGGAGAGTAAAATTTGTCATGAAGGTGCTTATTGGACCCTGTGAAATGTGGTGTGGAAAGCAGCAAGGCACCTACACTAACAAACAAGTGGCCATATTTGCGTGTAGCTCTATATGTTTCAGCTCGATCTCATGTGTGCTTGCTCCACAAAGGCTGAATGCTAATCATCGGCTCTCAATTCATGAGCTGCGAGAAGTAAGCTGAAACAATGCACACATATACCAAGGATCGGTTTCAGAAACTCCTCTCAGGTAAACAGTAGCAGACCCACATGACATGTGAACAGTTTTTCCCCAGGATCTTCTCTTTCACCGAGTCTGGATGCTGCATTTGCACCGTGTTTGCTGTAGTGCAGTAAAAATCTGCACATGAAATACTTGCTTGTTTGCCTATATTGTATGTTCTTGCACTGATCTGCCAAGTTATATTGCTGTCTACTTCTCCGTTTGGTGAATTCTGATTCCAACAACGTGTGTATGTGTATGTGTGTGTGTGTGTGTGTGTGTGTGTGTGTGTGTGTACACCAAGTAGTGCAGGCAAGACGAAAGTTAAAGTGCAGCTCCGGCAGCCTTTTTCTTGTTCATCACGGCCCATTGCTCAAACACACATCTGGGACACTGCCCACTGAACACCCTGACGTAATGATGTATTTAGTTGTCAGTAAAGACAGAGATCAAATACTTTGCTTTGAAATATGGAAGTTCTTTATTTCTCAGTGCGGATCTAATCTTTATAAAGGCCATTTTGTTTGCGCACTACTTTTGGGTTCTGTGTGCCAAGTTCAGAAAGACAAAGAAAACTACAGACGACAGAAAACTATGACCACCACATAAAGTGAGAGAAATCAAGAATGAAGTGAAAAAAGCAAACAAAAAATTGCTAAATTGTAGTAAGCAGTTATTGAGATAGGGAATTGTATCAGCTGCAGCGCTCCTAAGGGACATAATTTCACAAAATTTGGTGTGCGTCTAAAGAATATAGTAGTGATGCAGGATGTGAAAGTTTGAGCTTCTACAACAAAAGATATTGGCTAGTGAATGATTTTGTTGCTTTGAGCACTATTCACTAGGTGGCACTACTCTGCAAATGAATCATAAAAAGCTAGGGTAATGGCATAAAAAGTTCATAATTTTTGGTAAAACAGTACCCCATAAGTGCTTTGATCGTACCGCAATTCAGGAGGAACTAGCATGAAGGGCACCATACATCTAGGGACACAAAACCTTATA
Source organism: Scorpiodoras heckelii (assembly GCA_028566435.1). Lineage (NCBI taxonomy): Eukaryota > Metazoa > Chordata > Actinopteri > Siluriformes > Doradidae > Scorpiodoras > Scorpiodoras heckelii. Next base: position 5,513,408 of record JAOVVH010000043.1, read on the forward strand.
TTCAGTGAAGTCTAAATATATGATACTGTTGACCAAAAATTGGTAAAGAAAAACAGATGAAGAAAAGGGAAAAAAAGCTGCAGCAGTCATAATAAAAGGGAAACAAATTATGAATCGAAAAGCAGCCTTTTCAAGAATTTTTCAGCTATTTTTTTATTTACAGCGTTACGGTAAACCACCCAACACTTCCCGGGCTCTAAAACCCACTTATGAGGCCTTATTTGAATGTTTTTTTCCACAAACATGAGATTGATGAGCGAGTTTATCTCAGACAGGTGAGCACAAATATTTTAAGGGTTGACAGTATGTGACTAAAACCTGTGCCTGTGCAGACAGCAATGACAAAAAACAGAAAAGGAGCCAGGCCAGTTCTTTGTCACTCTGGGCCCTGGTATTAATCCTCCCTGCCCTCCTTTAATGATCCTTTTCATTACTGAAAACTCCTGAGGTCAAAAAATACTTAATGATGAGGAGGGAAAAAGAAATGCGGTTTGAGTCACTTGTAGTTTAAGTATGACTGTAACTGTGTAGAAGATCTGAGTTAGGTGAGTAATGACTGCTGATCAGAAACAAGTAGTAAAGCTGAAGGTTTCCTGAGGAAACAGATGGGGGCTCAGGAGCGTACCAGAGAACATTGAATACAAAGTGAAATGGATGTGCATCTCAGTGTCAGGAGTAAACGAGTGTGTTGAATCGACAGTGTGAATGACATGCTTGGCCACACTTTTAGCCTGCTTTTGGTAATGTTGATTTGTCAGTAGGGAGCCTGCTCAGGCTTTGAGATGCTAATCCAGTGTGATAGCGTGGAGGAGAGGAGGAAGTGGGCCGGAGAGCATGAGACAGAAGGCTGGTGGAGCGGTATGTACTCCTTAGAGACGCTCCATATCAATAGCCTGATCGATACTCAACCGTTCACAGACTGCTCCGTACACAAATATGCACGCATGTGTGCCACTCGTATCGCTATCAGCACTCAGACCTATCAGCAATCACCATATGGCACCGTTTCAACGTGTTGTAACCCCTTTAACGACTTGAGTTCTTTATTTTGTAAATGAGCGAATTGTAATTATGATTAAAACAACATCCTCCGCACTGTTTTTGGCAGGATAGAGCAGAATGGCCATGCCTTTGAAAAGCCATTTACTAATAAACAGGAAGTAAACACAAGTGATTCAGTGAATGTCTCAACTGTCAAACATTCACTATTTATGGAATTAGTAAATGGACAATAAAGAGGGGTTATTTCCACAGTTATTAGCGTGTGCTCACTTTAGGGTCTATATAAATCCAGCAAAACCTTCTGGCTTGTTAATTAGAGCTGAAACCATGCTTTGCAGAGCAAATACACTAACTGATCTGATACTTTTTTCAGTTTTTGCACAAAAGGCTTTAAAAATACAAAATTTGTGCCATATTAAGAAACAAACTGGAATGTCAGTGTTAATAAAATATCCTTGACCAACGCTGATTTTCTTCATACTAATAGTACACGTGTTGAGAAATGACAAACGGAAAGTGTGTTCAATTGATTAACGTTTATTGACACTGCACAGAAAGTGGCAGAGTGATGACTAAATGGTGCCAGAGCACTAAATCTTCCAGTCACACAGCTCAGCCACTTCAGCCTGTTGGATATCATTTCCTGATTGAATGGCCTGTCTTATTTGTCCTAATTTCAGCATTTGTTTTGGATTGCTTTCTTGCAAATTATTAAAATGAACCAGCTTATTTCCACCGATTATCGTGTGCACAAATCTTGTGTAAATGCTTCTGTGAATGTCTTTTAAATAAATGCATTCATATCCGATTTGATAAATGAGGTCCATTATGAGAATTAGAGTTATAAAATAGCCCCTGTCCTCCTTAACGGGTTTACGTTCCTTTTACTCCCGTTCTTTGTTGGCATTGTTCCTCCTCTTAGCTTTATATTAAGTTAATGTTATATCTGCTGTGTCTCTTTGTCATATTTGGTCTGGTCCACCTGTCACTCTTCCTTTGTTCTTCTATCAAACAACCAAATTATCGTGATGATGCTCCTCGGACTGTATCCGTACACCTACCATCTGGACCATCCCCACGCCTTGGACACACAATTACGCCACACTACCCACCCACTGCCCCACTGCCTCCAGCGATATCAGACCACAGTGCCTCACCTAAATCTGAAAATCACAAAGGGTTTGTTTTTTTGTGTGTAGCTGGCCCTCGGCTGTCACTTTCCTCTTTGATTTCTGCAGGGCAGCTACAGAGCCATGTCAATACTGTGTTTGTCATCTAATATGTATCAGCGGGTTGCTCCAAGGCCGACTGAGGCCACGCCGAGATGATTTATAAGACGTGACGTGACAGCTTTTTTCCACTGCCTGGATTTCTCAGCATGCAGAAGCTTCGGGTCTTTATTATTACTCACGTTGGCTTGTGGCAGTTTGCAATTTTATCTACTTCATGCTTCACGATAAACTTTCACGTCAAAGCTTACACTCTAAATAGCTCCATAACGAAATCTATCTCCTATTTAGAAAAGTTAGTAAAACACCAGTTACATTACTCTGAAATAAAATGGTAAGGAATTAGCTGAGCAGAAACTGCATGTGTGACCCAAAGTGTTAAACTGAAGCTGCTCAGCTGTCAACTCTCTCACTGTTTATGGTGACGATGATCCACATCATAGTTTCATCGGCTCAGTCTGTCGTGGTTGCTAGGAAGTCGATGCAAACAGCCGCGTTCTGACGCTGGGATGGGCCAACATGTCAAGAGACAAATTAAGACCTGGACTTGGTGACTCCAGACACACTATACTGAGTCTCAGTATCACATAGAATGACGTAGTCACAGATGCCAATGTGGACACACACACACACACACACACACACACCAAAAGTATGTTTTAAATTTATACAGTCCTATGAGTGTGATAAGGGCATTTGTGTTAGATGTTTTATAAAATCAGTTGCTCAAAAGTACAATGTGGGTGTTGGCGTGCTGGGTAAATCCTTACAGAATTTGTGTTTTAAAGCTCTCTGCATTAACACCACATTCCTGCTGAGTTCAGACCTCTAAAAGCTGCAGCGCTAAATATATATTTATGTTAAAACAGATCAGGTAAAAGCCAGCGAGATTTATTGTATAAAACGCATTTTTAACAAGCATTTGCTAGCTTTTTGTATCACATCACTGAACATCATATTATATTTAAATAGAGGTTAGCATTCGCACCCAAATGCACCCAGTATTTTTGTTAACGTATTAAAACCATGTAAAAACTATCACACTTTTAAAGCTTTATGCATGAGCCTGAGCATGGCTCACGTCCAACTCCTCTTTAGCGCTAAATTTATGAAAGCAGAGGTTGCTCCAAACATTTGATTTAAACTATGCAGGAGCAACACGATCTCTGGTACGTCACCTGTCATAACTGTTATTTCTAAGCATAGTTAGTAAAGTGCATGCTGACATCACCACCAGCAAGGACTTCTGTAAGTGTGTGTGCCTCCTCGCAGATCCATTTCAAGGATTCCTGCATCTCATCTTGGAGTCGGCTGGAGCCAATCCCAGAGTCATCGGGCGAAGGCGGGGTACACCATGGACAGGTCGCCAGTCCATCGCATGGCCAA
>JAOVVH010000043.1:5519929-5534202 GCA_028566435.1 Scorpiodoras heckelii
TGTCTGATCCACTCACACCAGTACAACACACACTAACACACCATCACCACATCAGTGTCACTGCAGTGCTGAGAATCGAACCCGGATCGTCTTGCTGTGAGGCGACAGTGCTGACCACTACACCACCGTGCCGCCCTCTCCTTTATAGTATTCTTAAAATGATCACCGTCAATACAACAATGCAACCTGAGTCTCGGATACTAAAATAGCACGAGTTCAGCAATAATTTTATACGAGGCTGACAAAACGGCCTTTTACAAACTGTACATTCATGCATATTTAAAGATTTTGATTTTTTGAGGGTTAAGATGCAGAGATGTTCATAAGCCTTTCTAGTAATTTACTACTCATTAATGAAACAATTTATTATGCTTTAGAATGACACACTCAGGATACTTTAACAAACTGATGGTTGTAGGTTTGAGGATGATAAGGTAGAGGACTTAAAAACTGTCTCTCACCTCCCTGAATCCCTCCTCCAGGCTCTTGAACTCCATAATAAACTCCAGCTCCTGAGTGCACTTGTTGGACAGCATTACCAGCTTATGGACCAGCTCATCCACCTGATTATACAGACTGCCCACAACCTCGATAGCATCTCTGCAGTGAAGCAAAACACACACACACACACGTATAAGCATGGTATGGCATATGTTACGAAGAACCAGGATGTTTGTTCATCTTTACCCCATAAAGCCTTACTGTTAAAGGTTGCCATGGGATCAAGGAGAAAGTGCCACGAATCGAGTCTGGAGCTCGTGCATCAGTGATCCAAGTTTGTTCTAAGTAAAGTGGTTATTGGTTGTGGGTTTGAGGACGTCCCATGGATTGGACCATGGTTTTGACTGACATGGAGTTCATGCAATCACTGTCCAGCGCCTCTGATGAGGCCATCGAGGAGGCAGCTGTGCCAGACTCATCATCTAGTGTAAAATCCAACATGCGCACTGTGCGTGTGTGTGTTTGTGTGTGTGCCCTTGGCCTTTTCTGAGCAGAGAAACCTTAGTCCAGAGCTATAATGTAGTGACTGAGCACATTGTTTGTTGTGGCAGAGCTTGATGACTAATGGATGATTTCACTTGTGCTGGAGCTCCCTTACACAATGGCAGATTGTGCTCTGATTCAACATCCTCACAATGTTTTCCAGATCTTTTTCCGTTTTTTTTTTTCCCCCTGAATCTTAGTCATATACACAAACAGTTTAACAATGTCATATCTATTCAATCTACAGTCAATCATCAAAGCCACAACAAAAACACACACCCTGTGACACACCCGGCCGTACAGTGGGAATGTTAGCGAGGCACTACCCCGGGCTCATATGTACCGGAGTGTGAGTATGCCGCCTTCCAGCTTTCAGTCTCTAGTGTTGGTTTATACAGGCACACCTCAGACTGATCCTGTTCAAACACACTAGCGCTACAGAAAGTAGCCACAAAAACTGACTGGCACGATCCTTGTAATCACCTTTATGTTGCTTGTTGACTGAAAAGTAGCTAATGTTGATTTGAGGACTTTTGCCCCATTAACGGATGAGTTAAATCTGATTGATTATATGATTATCAAGGGGTCAACTGGATAAATACGGCCTTTTAATGCTGAACAAATCACACAAGGATGCATTTGACTCTCTTAAAGTCTGTCTTGGACACTTACTCAGGGCTTGTTTACATACTAATTCAGAAAATTCCTAAATATCCTGAACATGACACAGTGCCGGTGTTCGACTCTGAGATTAAGTTATCTAACTTCTCTGATCCTGAGTAGTGCATGCTTAAGATGTCGTTTTCATTTCTTAATAAGAATGTGAGATAAAAGTACAACATTTATCTAGTTTCAGCCTTCATGTTACTGATAAATTATTCACTATGTACATACACACACACACACACACACAGACGAACAGTCAACACACTATTATATTCTAAACAGGCGTCGGATATCAAATACATTCCTGAGGGAAAATGAAGACAGAAATGAAAAAGAGGATCTGCATGATAGTCTGATAAGGAACTGATGGTTCACACTACACTTGTAAGGACCTTCCATTATTATTTATTTATTATTTATTAATGCAGCTAATTAATGCTATGCCTAACCCAAACATTAACCTTCGTAATGAAAAGGCACTTTTATTTATTTTATTTTTTTTGTTCAAAACTACAACAAAAATGCTTCCTTTTGGGGACCAGCAAAAGGTCCCCAAAAGGTAAAAAAAAAAAAAAAAAAAAAATTCCTATCCTTGGGGGATATATGGTCCCCACAAAGATATAAAACATGTTCTCACACACACAAACACACCCTGGATTAGGAGGAGATTTTGCTTCCTCCAAAGCAGGATGGTATTCATACCTGGACCCTGACTCCACATGCCTCCATGCCCTGCTTAAACATCTCCTTCAACATGGTCAGAGTTCAACCCAGGATCCATGATGAAGTGTTGACTTCAATACCGCCTCAGTTCTAAAGGCTGTGGCACACACACACACACACACACACACTCTCTCTCTCTCTCTCTCTCTCCTCAGCCTTCCTTAGACTAAAGCACAGAAAACCGAGTTTGACCATGAGCATGAAAGACTCGACATAAACTGACAGCAAAGGCAAAAGAGACAAAAGGAAACAAAACAAAGTGCGTAAAATGACAAGAATTATGGCTCCTGACATAAAGCAGTGACCCCAAAATCCTTCAGCTCCTAGAGATGACCTTTGACCGAAACCACACACACACAGACCCGAGTTATCAACAAGGAATCCCCCGCTAATACCTTGCTAATACTAATATCTGCCAGCAACGACAATAAAGATTTTAAACAAAACAAAGGAAACTTTTCAGGAACTTGTAAGTGTCTTGTGTGGGCATTTCTACCCACATGCCCTAAACAAGCACCAAAAAACAGGCTCAAACACACAAGCATTGCCAAATCACAAGCTCGGGAGTCAGGATCAAGCAGATTTCATGTCTGGAGTATTCAGGGTTTTTTTTTTTTTTTGTAGTGGCCTGGTAGACAAGCAGGTTCAACAACCAAAAAAAAAAAAAAAACCCTTACGTCCTAAAGTTTCCATCTCATTTGTAGCTTTTAAAATGCACCGAGTTGTGTTGTGATGCACACGGACACTATAATGACAGAATGTTCTTCTTGTTCCTGATCCTACCACCTACCTGGCCACTGCATTGGCTACCAAATTTTTAGCCTAATCGGTTACACACTACATGACTTGCACAGTCGTCAGATCGCTGCACTGTTCACACAACGCAACTTGCTCTCTTGTAATTGCGAATTATTAAATCGCTGTGGTTTGCACGCTACATGACTGATTAGCGATAGGGGGTCACACGTTACACGATCTTTCAACAGGAGGAATCGCTGATCCGTCTGTTTAGTCTCTAAACTACTTTCTGTCACGAAAACATATGCAAAAAATGACAAGCAGGATGATGCGATACCATGCGCGACACGTTTTTTTTCCCTCTTAAAAAATGCACGTCAACAAGAAGTTGTTTGTGTGCTGATATGCAGTGGAAAAAAAGGGGGGACAAAGAAAAGAATGTGTGTGAAGGAGCGGATTGGGATACATGGCCAGCAGGGATGATCTGTTCTCCACTACTTCTCTCTCAACTTGGCTGTGATACAGTTCATCAGAAACATCACAAAAGGCAACTAATTTTTCATCCACTTCTTGGGTCCAAGATGCCTGCTGAACTTGTGCTGTAGCCATGCTTGTTGATGTTTATATAACGCCTCCCCCGGGTTTCCCCTCACTCCGTATATTGTATTCGCAGTGGCTGTAGCTTGATACTGAACACACTGTCAGCAGTCAGCAACTTTTTTTACACTACGGGATTTGGGCTCGCCGACAGGTCCAGACATTTAGCGTGCTAGATATTTTGAACAATTCACACACAGCGATCGAGATCGAACGCTGATTTGCCTCCGAGCTGGAGCTTTTCCCTTCGACCGCCATAACCTGTCACAATCGGAAAATCAGAGCTGAAATCATGTACCGGTAGTGTGAACTCAGGATTAGGCTTCTGGGCAACCAGAACTTTGGACTGGACTGTACAAGTACACTAATGAATTGATCATATGTCTGTCCCTGAAGTGTGCGTATGCTTTGTGTGTGAGCACAGCTGATTTAAAAAAACATGCATTAATGCAAACATCATTTCTGTGCATCAACGTAAACTCCATCAAGAACACCACAACTTCAAGGGTTAACAACAAAGATTTCTTTACGGTGGGTATATTCAGACACGTCTATCATGTTTGAGTGTGTGGTACGGCGATGAGCTGTTTCTACTATCTGCCAGGATGCCCGTAGAAACCTTACAGAGCTAAGGTAATTTTCCTGGCTCGGGTTTTGGAAAAACCTCATCCACCACCACCACCAAGAACATACCGCCGCACATCAGGGGCCTGGACGTGCTCCGTCTCTCTTTCTCTCTCTAACAGCCACTGTATTGTCTCTCCGTCTGTCTGTTTCTGAAATCTGTTCTGGCAGGTTGAGCTCTGCAGCTTTAAGCCCACCCTAACAGGCAGAATTTGTGTTCGCATGCACTTCGTTGGAATGCACCGAGCTGCTCCTGCATTTCACCCATGATGAAGCATTTAACAAAAACAAACCAACCTATCAGAATGCGAAAGCACAATAAACAAGAGCCTACAAAGCATACTGAGCACATCACTATACTACTGAACCACCTATGGAACGTAACAAGTGCAGAAACTATTTTATGTACTTTATAAGGCATCAGGAAAGACTCTCCCTTCTGAGTACCCTTGTGCAATAAAGTGGCTATGATGAAGGGAATTCTGTAAGATAAAGCCATGCAAGCTGGAGTGAACTGTGCATACAGAAAGTGCTCGGTAAGCCTGAGCACTGAGACGTGCATGCTTCATTTCCCCTCGCTCTCCAGGGTCTACACTGCTGATTTGGGAGGATTTTACGGTCAGGGTAAAGGGGGATGATTTCACCGATACTGCCCTGCACGCTCAGATTATCCTTCGTTGCACTCTCTATTAAATACAGCATTAAAACACCTCATGCTTTGCACTACTGTCTTTATCAAACACTACCAAATGCACACCATCTGTGTCCCGAGACTTAGAGTTTATCTTATATAAAATTGGACTTTAATCATTTGGCTGGTTACACCATCATTATTAGGATCTGCTGTGTAAGAACAGGAGCTATTTTATTATTTTATAGGCTAAAACCAGAAGTGCACTGCATCTTGCTGAAATGTGTGTGTGTGTGTGTGTGTGTGCGCAGACAGGAAGTCGTGACATATTGTTCAAAGTCCAGTATGGAAAGGCATGCTTCGGAGGCAATTAAACTGATCACTGAGCTCTTAGTGGGGCATCTGACGTACGTATTTAGCAAGAGTTGTGTGTGAGTCACGCTGGAAGAGTGTGTTAACGTGCAGTATGCTCTGGGTCACCTGTAGTCGTCAGTGAGGCTGACGCTGGTGTCCTCTTTGCGGAGGCGGGACAGAGCGGCTCCTCCCTCCAGCTGCAGACGCACCAGCCGGCCGTCGTCCAGCACGCTCCTCATCAACTCCTTATATTTGTACAGAAGCACCTGTGATTCCTGCAGCGCACACACACACACACAAACACACTTACAATTGTTCATTACATACTCAGATCTATACCTCTACTTCTGACCATGCAGCACTGGTACTAGTAATACAGATTAAGAGACGTCCTTCTGGATCTCGACATGACTCGTTGTTACAGTTTGTACTGCCTGTTCTTTCATAAGCCTATATTTTGTCATTACAAGCACTGACAGCTTCATTTAATCTGATTTCCAAATGACCCTTCCCTGTATTCTGCTTTAATAAGCAAAAGGAGAAGATTTGGACAGATAAGAAGTGTATACTGTTACACAGTTTGTGTACTTAGACCAACGCCCGCTGGATTAAGATATCCACATATTGTCCTTTCACACAGGTGTGACTGTGGTTTTTTTTTTTAAGAAGAGAAGGATTTTCTGGCAATAATACTCTCACACTGTACAGCCCTGTAATTATGCTGACATTTACATGCATGTGCGATATAAGATATAAGATCTCCCTCAGAGCCACCTCAGAGCGTTCGGGATCAGTATCGTCTCTCAGCACGGCTCACGAAAATACCAGGACAAAAACACACAAACGAAGAATGTACACAATGTACACAGAATTGCACACCATGACAATGAAACGGTCTAACTACATGAACATTTTAACAGGTTGTAAAGACAACTACAGGAGCCATATTTATGACACCTATAATTACTAATGTTCATGTTTGCGAGTGTGTCAGGAATGGAATGCTAAATCTGAGCAGTGAACGTTGTGTGTTTCAGGCTTGCTTTAATCGCTTCACTGCACGCACGTGCACCAAGTCTGCATTCTCGAAAGAGAAGAGAAAAAAAATAGGTAGAGGAGTACGTAAATAAATCAATTCAATAAATTCAGAAAGGCAGAATAGTAAATATAATAAAGAATTGCGGAGATAAAGAAATGGACCTATGAATTATGGGCACAAAAGATCAAGAGCGAGAAGACTGAGACTCGGTCCTGTCTAAATGACATTATCTGGAAAATTAGAAGCAGGAGAGGTCCCTCTTTAAACATTTAGGATGATGCCAAAAAGGAATCCATGCCCTCATCATCCAGGCACTTTGAATCCATATACCGCTAAATAAAGCCTGTTTTAGTGATTTCAAAGATAACCCATGATACACAGCTCTCCAGGGGTTTATGCCTCTCCTCATTTCCATCTCCCCGTGGGCCAGGAGCGTCCTTCACTGACCTAACCTGACAGTCAGGGGTCAACTCTGTTAAACGCCTGGCACATTAACCCTGCTCTTTGAAACTGCACAGACACATAGCATTAGCAGCTACAGATTTCTCTTGTTGTGGAGGAGAAGAGTAATATCAGTGAAGTGGCAAAATATGGCAGCGTAATATTGACCATAGAAACATTATTATTTACTTGGCAGCGTTAGTTGTGTGGCTATTTTTTTGGATTCAATCATACCAGCTATCTAGCTTAAGGAAATCTACATTCCTCCACCACATTTAACTCTGATCTGTAAAAGGCTACTTGCTTAATACTGCTGATTTAACCACAGTGCTGCTGAACTCTCAAATCTGATTGGTTAGAAGTTGTAGATTAACAGCAGCACTGACCTCATAGTCTGTAGTTTATATTAATGTGCTTGTTGTATGGATTTCTAATAACAGGGGATCAAAGCCTAATAAGGAAAGGATCAGGAAGATTTCTTAACAAAGGAAAACACCTCATTTTTGATTTGATGAAGCTTTCTGTAAGGAGTCATTTAAAAAAAATTTATAGAAGGAGTCTCTAGTGTAAAGTCTTCAGACAAAAAGGGTTTTTTCTCCAGAATGCGTTCCAGTTTCTCATTTACAGTGCCGTGACAAAGTATTTTCCCCCTATATAAAATTTCTAAATTTTTTTGCAAATTTGTCACATGTAGATCATTCAGATCATCAAATCATTTTTAATATAAGATAAAGACAACATGAGTAAATTTCACTAGCCACACCCTAGGCATGATTACTGCCAGACCTGTTGAACACTTAAATAGAGCCTGTGTGGCAATGTGAAGCCGGCTAGAAGGTCTCAAAAAAGCAGCACATGATGCCACGTTCTAAAAGAGATTTGACTACAGATGCTAAACAAAGCTGTTGAAATCTACCAGTGTGGAAAGGTTACAAAGTCATTGCTAATGCTCTAAGACTCGTAAGATGAGAGCCGTTAACAGTGGTGAACCTTCCTGGGAGTTCCAGGAGGTCACAAAAGACCCCAGCTGAACATGTAAAGACCTGCAGGCTTCACTTCCTCAGTTACAGTCAGTGTACATGATTCCACAGTAAGAAACACATGGGACAAAAATGGCATCCATGGGAGAGCTGCAAGGCACAAAACACTGCTGACCAAAAAGAACATCTTACATTTGCCAAAAAAACATCTAGATGACCCACAACACTTTTGGGATAATACTCTGTGTATGAATGAGTCAAAGGTGAAACTTTTTGGAAGATGTGTGTTCTGTTACATCTGGCGTAAATTAACACTGCATTCCACCATAAGAACATCATACCAACAGTGAAACATGGTGGTGGTAGTGTGATGTTCTGAGGCTACTTTGCTTCTGCAGGACCTGGACGACTTGTCTTAATTGATGGAACCATGAATTCTGCTCTCTATCAGAAAGTCCTGAAGGAGAATGTCCACCGGTCAGTTTGTGACCTAAAGCTCAATTGCAGTTGGGTTCTACGGAAGGACAATGATCCAAAGAACACAAGCAAGTCCACCTCTGAATGGCTTAAAAGAAACAAAATTATGGTTGTGGACTGGCCGAGTAAAAGTCCTGACTTGAATCCCATTGAGATGTTGTGGCAAGACCTTAAACAGGCCACAGCGATGAAAAGCCTTGACTGCAAAGGGGGGCACAACTTGTTATTAGATTCAGGGGGGCAATTACTTTGTCACATGGGTGATATAGGTTTTGAATAAATCTTTACCTTCAATAAATAGAATGATCCTATAAAAGCTGCATTTTGTGTTTACCTGTAGTGTGATTATCTTATAATAAAATTGATGATCTGGACAAACTGCTGTGGTACATCATAATACCTTGGCACTGGTTATATTCCTGTAACAGCACAGCTCTCTGTTTTATTCCTATCATATACTCGCTCACTAAAACTAACCCTTTAACTGATATATATATTTAGCTCATGATTTGGCATAATCCGTCTAGCACTTCAACTCGAAAAGCACAGCGTGGTTAATTTAACAGCTATCTCTTCACCTGCTAAAGCAAATAACCCGGAAGCAAGACTGATTGATGTAATATTTTTCCCTCCTCCAGGCCAGGAGGTCTGTAAGCTCGGCCAAAACAGCTGCCTAGCCTATTTAATGGCAGAGGAAACACTGTATAGAGCTGATCAGATGTGTGCTAAAGGAGTGTTAAACTGTCAATCTACCATTAAGAAAGCATTTGACACAAATAAGCCTATACAAGTAAAAGAGCATTGCGTGGTAAGTGCGGTACCTCTGCAGTAGGAGGCAGAACTGTAGACTCCAGGCTGCTGATAGTGCTTTGGAGAAGATTTATTGCATCCTCACAATGACTAGTCAACTGCTCAAGTCTCTGAAAGAAAGAAAAGAAAAGAAAAAAGCAATACCTTCATTACTGAGTAACTAATTAAAACTGCTGTATTACTTTCTTTTATTATCTTTCTTTCCTAAGGTTTGGCAATACTATACACAGTACAAACAGTAACATCAATGAAGCTGACTTGACCTGGAAACGAAAATGTGTGAGAATAAACTGAAGGAAACAAAACAATTTGATCTTACAGTCCTGAAACAGATCCAGCTGTTATGGGAGAAAGGAAAAGTGCCATCAAAGTCAATAGGGAGTTGAGACGACTCTATGTGCTTATGGAGAGACTTCAGAGACGTTAGCGATTCCACCTGCAGAAGACAAAAGTTGCACTAATCTGAGAATAAATACGAAAAAAACTATTTACAAAAGTCTGTATTTGAATCTCATCACCTTTTATTTTTAACACATCAACACCAGTGTTTATCTTAAAAAATATCAGTTTGAATTTTGCTTTGGATCTTTAAGGTTCTCTCATAGCAGCGTGATATCGTAAATATCTGTGAGCTTGTCGGCTGACTGTGTCCTTGGCAGTCTGCTTTCTGTCCAGCCGCAGAGACACTTGTGTTTATAACAGTCCACAATACACTGCAAGGTCAAAGTACAGTAGAGACAAGGCCAAAGATCCAGACTCGTACAGTGTATTTTTAGATAATCGAGACAGATGATTCTTTTTATTTTGGACTGTGATAATTTTACGCATGTAAAGTGAATTGGCCATCAGTCTTAGTCGTACGTTTACATTTATGGCATTTGGCAGACGTCCTTATGCAGAGTGACATGTTATCTCTTTTTACACAACTGAGCAGTTGAAAGTTAAGGGCCTTGTTGAGAGTCCAACAATGGCAGCTTGGAACTTCTGATCAGTGGTCCAATGTCTTAACCACCGCCCTTTTTTAACTATCTTATATTTGATTGCGTTCCTTCAGTTACATAGACAAGCTTAAGCCAAAGCTTTAGTTTAGCTAATGAACAACACTAAAGGGACAAAACAGACATGGCAATTATTTCTTTTATTTTTTATGTTACTCATCAAATTTGATTTTTATTCTTAGTAAACCACTGACTTGTGATTAGGACTCTTGATTTCAACAGCTGATAACACTTCATGTACAGAAAGAAAAACATGAATGTGAGTCTTACCTGAACTGCAGTAGGCTTCTCTATGCGTAAGGCCAGGTCTCTATCAGCCAATATGAGGACAGTGTGGATACATCCAGGCATGGCCTCCTGAGTACACCGAATAAAACCAAGCTAATGCAGACGTCCACACATCACAAACTAACGCTCTGTTCATTTTAAATCAATCTGAAAATATTTTTTCAACAACAGGTTTCGTAATAACTAATATTTTCACTGAAGAAACTCTTTTATGTCCTGCTCGGATTTACATAAAGATTGGATAACAACAAACCTCAAAACGCTATAAAATTCTTCAGGAGACTTAGAAACAATCAATAAAAGTCTGGATTTATTGTCTAGAAAAGGTCACACTGTGGAAATAAAATAAACCAATACTTCATAAAATCGAGTGCTGACTGGTTTATGTGCACTAAAGTACACATCGCTTGTTTTCCTCTTCTTTTCCATGCTGGGTAAAGCAAACACATGGGTGTGTGTTATACTTTCCAGGAAATTACAAGAACATTGGACACAAACAGGCCTAAGAAATTAAGACCAGCACAATCAAAATAGTACATATAATAGTAAAACTAAAAATATATACTGATGGAAAAAAGTTATCACATTCCCCAGACAGAACTGATAAACGTATCATTGTTGTATCATTTCAGCATATCTGAGGTGCTCTGAAGGGTTAAAGGTCAATTAAGAGCTTAGATCTTCTGTCCTGCCATTATGGAGTCTGGATACAGTGGTATTCATACTCTATAATGTCTAGCAACATTGCCAGTGCCCTTCTCATTTCCTTCTTGTCACATTCATAAACATGGAATGCATGAGAAACGGACTATAAAAAGCTGATAATCTTTTCTTTGCAGCAACCCAAGCGTTGCATTAAGGACTTTTAAAAAGTGACCTAATTAGGCCACCTATGTTCCACCTGGACCTCATTATGTACAAGTGCACTTGTGTTATTTTCAAGCAGAAATGCCTCACGGCACGAACTATACTGCTGATGATAGGGCCATAAAGTAAACTGGCAATTTACTGTAAATGTATACAGCTATCGTTCTCTTTCCAGAAAATGTCTGGAATGTTCCGGTATGTTCCTGGAGGTGCTGTTGATTTGTTCCCAAAGTATATGATCATGTATTTTTCTCATTGTATGTCAGACGTCCTGGTTTTCCATCATTGGACATTTGCTTTCGGCCATATAGGGACTTGAGCCTTCTGACAAATGGACAGAATGATAAATCTGGGGTTTGGCCAGGACAAACAAAATGTCTGGAGAATGTTAGGATCCAGGTGAAACACTAACACACCTATTCAAACAAGAGCCTGTCTAAGCAGTCAGCTAGTTTTGGCTTAAAGCAGTAATACATTAAACCTTTATACTGTCAGCCAAGCCTGGTGTTAAACTTGATACCACCAGGGTTCCTGGTTCCTTTCCTGTGGGTTTGACTAAGCTTGAAAAATACTTCAATGATGCCAGGGTTCCTTGTTCTTTTCCACCAGGCTGTGCTTGGCTTGAACATCAGATCATTAATACCAGGGTTCCCAGTTCTTTTCCACCAGGCTGTGCTTGTCTTGAACATCAGATCATTAATACCAGGGTTCCCAGTTCTTTTCCACCAGGCTGTGCTTGGCTTGAACAACAGATCAGTAATACCAGGGTTCCCAGTTCTTTTCCACCAGGCTGTGCTTGGCTTGAACATCAGATCATTAATACCAGGGTTCCCAGTTCTTTTCCTCCAGGCTGTGCTTGTCTTGAACATCAGATCATTAATACCAGGGTTCCCAGTTCTTTTCCACCAGGCTGTGCTTGGCTTGAACAACAGATCAGTAATACCAGGGTTCCCAGTTCTTTTCCACCAGGCTGTGCTTGTCTTGAACATCAGATCAATAATACCAGGGTTCCCAGTATTTTTCCACCAGGCTGTGCTTGGCTTGAACATCAGATCAATAATACCAGGGTTCCCAGTATTTTTCCACCAGGCTGTGCTTGTCTTGAACATCAGATCATTAATACCAGGGTTCCCAGTATTTTTCCACCAGGCTGTGCTTGTCTTGAACATCAGATCATTAATACCAGGGTTCCCAGTATTTTTCCACCAGGCTGTGCTTGTCTTGAACATCAGATCAATAATACCAGGGTTCCCAGTTCTTTTCCACCAGGCTGTGCTTGGCTTGAACATCAGATCAGTAATACCAGGGTTCCCAGTATTTTTCCATCAGGCTGTGCTTGGCTTGAACAACAGTTCAAGGACGCCAGGGTTCCATGTTCCTTAGCACTGGGCTCGGCTCATCTTGAACGGCAGTTCAAACAGGAACTTGAGCAATGAAACAAGCTGTGCCCTACAACCAGGGTCAGAATTCTCAGCTCTAGTGTTTTCACATCACAACAAATGGTTACTATGGCTACAAAATAATGGCTTAGTTTGCACTTGACAATAAAAATACAATCTTTGTTCATTACAGAAACTAAGACTAAGAGCGTTTTGGAGTAAATATGTGGAAAAAGCTAGATACGTGGGCTGATGCAGCTCTTCACTCTTCACATATTGCAGGAATCAATCACATCACACTTCTACTGAACAAAGCAATTTATCAAGTGTGAATCAGTATTAACATACAAGCACACACACACACACACACACACACACACTCTGTGCCAATTACACAAAGTTATGATGACATACTGTGGATGTACCTGATATTTCTAGCCAAGACTTGCCTGATCTGGTCAAGTCATTGAGGAAGAAAGTATTACTAATTCCTACACAATCCACAGCTGCTATTTACTCAAAAAATCTTGGATCGCACTTGTGAATCTGATCCACTAAACCCTTTCAAGAAGCTGCACAAGCTCCATGAATAACAGCAGAATTAAGTGAGCCTGAATTATAACATGACTGCTATAACCCATTAATATCTCATTTTCACACCTGCCTATATACCAGGCTTTACAGATGGAAATCTTCAACACATTTTCCAAAGCAATTACAGCAATTTTGACTAATGATACTCTAACAAGAGTTATGAGAACCTGGCAACAAAGTACTACATCCTCGCGTCTCGATATACTTATTCCTAAATGGCTCTCGTTTATCTAAGCATTCCCACCTTATCGAACATCATGACTGCCAAAAGCATGGGCCTGTATAAACAAGACAACGAGTCTCCATCAACCAAACTAATTAAACTCCATTACATTACATACCTGGCCATAGTTCAACCTCAGCAGACCTGATCACTGGCAAAGTTGGCTCAAAGTGACTTTAAAAGACGATAGTGTATAAAGCAGATATCGAAGAGTGTAGTTGAAGCCTCACGGTTTCCCACACAGCTAATCAGTGGTTTGCTGCTGCAGTGTTTCATTAAAATGGGATACACTTCCTACCCGCAATACACTTTTTTTAGTACCATGTTTTCTGGTACTTACGGAACGTTCTTAAGTATTACACAACCAGCGGCATCCTGGAACATTTGATTTAGCTCTGTTGCCTCCATGTGCTCAGTGCTCGCAGAAGGTAAGTGCTCTCACTTGCAGCACATTCTCTGTACGCTTGCTTCAGTGCTTCATGCTTATAATTATTCAATTCAATTCAATTTAATTTATGAAGCGCTTTTAACAATGGACATTGTCCCAAAGCAGATTTAGAAAGACAAAAAATTAGTGCTGTCAAATTAAAGAATTAATCGTGATTAAAAAAATTTATGCACCTAAAAATTTCAACGCAGATTATAAATTAGTTAAACTGCGCAGTTCAGCGCCGCTGCAACGATCACAAACACACCTAAATTGACGTCACATTTCTCGTTTTAGGCTGCATTCCAATCACAAGGGTTCCTTTGTATCACTGAACAGGGTATAGAAATCCAAGCGCACCGAGGGAACTCGGTCACTAAAACGGCTCTATTTGAAACACTCCCTGCAACGTCATCAACAGCGGACAGCTGAT
>JAOVVH010000043.1:5537142-5547746 GCA_028566435.1 Scorpiodoras heckelii
AATAACACAACTGTTGGAATATCCTATCAGTATGTGCTATTGTGAATAAATTTCCCTGAAATCTAAGAGCATTGCTTTGACTGATGTGTGTACGTGTTTATTTCACACGTATGCACAGTACCAGGCAGGCAGAGCACTCCAGAGCTCAGGATATCAGAGTTGATGTTATGAACTTCAGTGAGAAGAGGCCGATTCCTAACAGCCTGACCGGGAGAGGCAGGAGGACGGTTGTGCGGTGTCACTGCAGAGTCCTGTGTGTGAATTTTCCCCGGCGGAGGCGTCACTGAAACGGGACACAGCGACGTGTCCGCTGCACTCATGGAGTCTGCAAGATGATATCTGGGTCAGCAGTGTTATACGAGAGCCGGACAGAAACAGCATTCAAACACACGCCCTTGCATGCAGAAACACACCTAAAACACCTAATTACCGTATGTTTTATATACAGATGTGTGGCTAATAAACATGCGTCCCACCATCACCACACAACCACAGCAAGAAAACCAATCCATCGATGCCATGTGGGGAAAAACAATCGTTAAAACTATCAGAACTTTATTGTAAATTGTGCTTCTGCAATCACACGGTCAGCAGTTTTCTATACTGAGTGAAGATATCCTTTAGCTCCGATACCAGTACATATCTTCTCTTATATCATTTTTACATTGTCATCCCATATTCCTAGATTCAAGACACGCAAAGCTACTGAAATTCGGACCAGATACTTAGAAAACGGCTAACTGATCTACACAGCATGGTCAAATTAGCAACCGACAACACGCACCTTCGCATGCACCGTGTTTGTGTTTACTTACTGGATCCAAGATTTCTAACAGTATCCCGGAGATTGGAGTTTCTGAGAACTGTAAAACCAAACAATGAACTGCCAGAACAAAAAACACCAGATACAGCCAGGGCGCTTCGAAACGTAGCCTCGAGCTCATAAACCACAAGGACAGGGAAAACAAGCATAAATCGGTGTGAGATGTAATCTGGCAGAGATTGCTCTATTTCAAAGCGGATTTAGGGTGATACTCTAAGAGGTGAAGTTCTGAGGACCGGATTCCACAATGTAATGGAATGAAGATAAGACAGCAGGGAATTTAACTAATCTTTCACCCGTGCTCTCCTCGGCTCGTCCTGTTCGCTGTTGGAATAAATCAAACCAACGGCTCCCAGATTTGGCTGGGACCTCAGAAGTTAAGTGCTGCAGAGTGGAACAGGATGAAGTTACACATTTCTGCCCTCTCCGTCTGGAGGGCATGTTTGCCAAAGCCCATGGGCCACTGCCCTAGTCTACGATTTTCCTCTCTCTTCCTCTCCATCTCGTACTCTTTTCTTTGGTGCCTTCATTTATTCTCAGACACAGCTACTGACTCCAGGTTGGGTCTTTGGGGTCCTGTATTTAAACAGCTGCCTGATGAATTCGTTTAAAGGTCGGAGAAGTGTGCGAGTGTTTGTTTATGTCTGTTATATGGCTCACACAGACGGATTGATCATACACGTTCTCAGTGTTCAAGCCTATGCATTCATATGCATGTGTGTTTAAACCTGTACTCACAATCCCATCTGTTTAGCTCATCAGTTTTCCTTCACAGGTTGTATAGTCATCTTGGTTTCTTAACACAGAGAGGAGGATCATTTAGACTTTTAAACTACTTTCCAGAGGGAACATGTCTAAATGTTAATTTGAGATTTTCTTTGTCCTGCTCACTCTTGTTTCTAGACAGAAATGCCCTTAGACATTAATCAATATAATAAGAAGAAAACTTTTTCCTAGAAATTCCCTAGATGGCCTAAGCATAGGTTACCATTCAAGACTGCACCAGTTGTAGTGCTCTTTTTGTACAATTTCTGCAGTCTTTTTACATCATTACTAGTCACACAACACAACATGATCCCAATAAAATCATGGCCACATTTTGTGTGATAAAGTGTCACGCACTAATTTTGTTTAAGCACAAGTCTATGTTCTGTTTACCTCATCAATCAGTCTGATCCAGGCTTGTGCAAAAAAGGTTGTTGTTGCACAAACAAATACAGATATTTATTTACATTTCTCCATTACCACGACCTCATTTGTAGCTGGCCGGTGAGTTCTGTGTAATCCCGTGTCATCCGTTTGCTGGTTTTTAGGCTCTCACTGGACTAAAACTCATAATTCAGAATTCCCAGATTCCTGCTCGGAACGGTTTCCTCAACTCTGACTTCAGCAATGATGTCAAAATCAACATGGCTGCTCACAGCATCATCATCAATGAGTTATGCTGATGTACTAGTATTTTCTTTCGAACATATTATCTTGTAAAAATCTATCACTGTGACTATGAATTTCTGTTTTGAGGACTTAAATATGCACGCATCATAGTTAACTGGCTATCTTGCCTCTAACAAAATATAACCGTGAAGCATTCAGAGGTTTTGTTTTTCACTTCGTAGCTCAAATGCACGGAGGTTGAAAATGATGCAACCACTTCTGAGCTAAGTCAAACACAGCCTAAGATGAGCTTCATGGCTTGGGCAAAATCTAGTGCTGGTGAGCTAATCGGTGAGTACAGTTAGACAAAGTAACTGAGTGATGGACGAGTAAAAGGTGATAAAAAGAAAGAGTTGAGTAATGGGTGCGAGTATAGATGTAATTACAGCATTCAAGCTACTTGAATTAGAGAAACACAAACACTGTCAAATGTGTAAACCACCCACCTGGAATGGCGTCTATCACAGTTACCCGACTCACAACAAACAAAGACACTGTCACGGTGGCTCTCTCAAAACAGTGCGACCCACCACCACACACACACACCATCCCCCCACCCACCCGCAGCCCACCCACCTGCACGTTACTGTTCACACCTGAACAACAGCAGGAGCAGGAAACGAGCTCCCCATACCCCATGCACAGCTGATAAGCTGTTGACCGTTCTAAAGAGGCAACCACATTTATATTGCCTATGGGTAATGCAATGTAAGCTATTGTTTCATTGTTTACAGACTTTTGCAAGTCTGTTTTTAGTTTAGTCTTTACAGTCTGCAGAAACACAGACAACAACTACTTTAAAGCAGACATACTACCACCATCCAGTCAAAACATGGTCACTAACTCTACCGTCAACACCAGCCTGGGGCAATAACTGTCCACAAATACAAGTCAATCCAAAAGGAACAATATTAAATAACCAATAACATACCGACTACAGACAGTCTGAGCGCTCCCCATGACCCTGTCTTTCCTCCAGCACTCTCCTTTCCATCAGGACTATAAAGCCTCAGCTATTGTTCAATCGAGTCACCACTCATGGAAAAATCTGCAAACAGACCGTCTAGAGACTGGAATATGACCTGCGACGAAGGCTGTCCTCAGAAACTACCCAGCATAAGCAGAAACAGAGTCTGTCTCTCCTTTCTTTCAGTCTTTTTCACTAATAGCAACTGAAAAGAAAGGCTTTCAGGCATCAAATGGGCCATTTGAGAGCTATTTGTAAGCTGTCAGGAGGTTGCCGCCTGAGGTTCCCCCACAGAGTCAGGACTGTTGCGGAGAAACTGTCAATTTATGCTCGTGTTTCTAAAGTAAACAGAGCTATGTAAACTCAGTATTGGGGGAAAGGGTGAAATATTACACCCTACAGAGTAAAAACGGAAAAGAACCTGCAAAGTACACAGAGCTTGCAGAGTGTCAAGTGATGCATAAATAAAGCACGTCTTAAAAAGACACAAAGAAAACACGACAAACAGCAGATAATTGAGTTTGGGATAAATGTGAGCTGAGGGGAGGACAGAAGCAGGATGTGATGGTGAACTGCAAGGAGTATGGTGGGGCCCCAGGGACTTGGGGAAAAAAAACAGAAGGCAGTTTGGCTAAATAAAGATTGACAGGTGAGCTTTGGGATGAGAAAATGGAGTCTACCTTTCTCCTGCTTCTGCTGATGATGACGATGATGATGAGACTCCTCGCCTGCTTCCAGCTGTGTACTATTAACAGAAGTTACGGGCTCATCCTGCATCTTCTGCTCCTCTATCCTTTCTTCCTCTCTGTCGTTTATCTCCTCCTCCACTTCGACCACAGGAGGGACGTTCACTCCCTCCACCAGTGCATCCGGAGTGTCTATATTCACGTGCTCTGAGAGCGTGCTGTCATTTGCACCTGGCACATCTGACATAACCCCAGGGTTTTGCATTCCCACGGTTACGTTCTCAATCACAAGGCATCCCGTAATTCCAACATCCTCAGCTCCCTTAGACTCAGTCTGTACATTTTCACCCTCTCCTATCTCCTCAACCTCTTTGTTTTGTCTCTGCTGCGTTTCTTTTCTTTCCTCTGTATCTAAAGTGTTGCCTGTCTGTTGACCTGGAGGTGTGCTTACAGCTGTGCCAGATTTGGGTGTGGAATTAACCAAACCTGTTTGTGGAGTCGTTGCTTCTTCTACCATATCAACTGCGTCTCCTTCAGTGTGTGTTTCATTCTCAGTCCCTCTTTCCAATTCCTTGCCTCCCGTACCTGCTTCAGTTACTTGTTCTCCCTCAGCCTCACCCCTTGATAGTTCAATTTCTGCACCTACATATCCCTTATTCCTGTTCTCACTTTCTTTCATCACACACGACTCTGTCCTCTCATGACCTGGAAGAATGGCTGTAACGTGACCCTCTGCTGGCTGTGCGGAGACAATGGCCCAGTCTACCTGCTGCCCCTTGGGGTTTGCTGACCCTGGCCTGCCCTCCTCAGTGTCACAGGAACTGAGGCTGCTTTCACTACTACACTGACTACCACAGGCCATATTCTCAGATTCTGCACACCGGCTAGCTGGCTGGTCTGTAGGATCTTCCTGTTTAGTCTCAGTCTCTGCTTTCCTGCTAGCCTGGACCTCTATCTGCGCCTCTTTTGGATTCTCGAAAGAGGCAGAAGCTGCTACAAGCTCTGCGTTTGGTGTACTACTGTCCTGGTGAGTATCACAGTCACTCACGTTACTGTCTGTTTCAATGCTACTTACAATTCTTTGCTTATCCATGGCACTTGTTTCTAAGTCAGTGGTATGGCTACTAAGTGTAGGCTGGTCAGAATCTGGTTCTGGGGCAAGACCGTGATTTAAAGATTCATGGTTGCTATGCATTAAATTGTTCTTTTTCAAGTCACAAAGTGCTGTATTGATGCAGTCCAAGTGTTCAGGCACACACACTGTCACAGGCTCATGCTCAGGCATACACTCGGATGGGGCTGTACCTTCAGACGTGGTTGGGTTGCACTCGTTCACCTCGTTCCGCTCGCTGTGCAGACCTGCTGGCATCTGATGCAGAAACGGCTCAGTGAGGTTCTCCTCAATCAGCATGCTGCACACCATGCTCTGGGGACACCTGCCACTTTTCACAGAGCTCTCCAAGGCGTTAGCGCTGGGCTGTTCAGGCCCTGTAGTCCGTGGTTTGTGCATGTTTTTGTAGTTCATGCTTATAGACTGAGTCAGAGAGCCTTTCTGTGGGGAAAAGCGAGGCAGAGTGATATCTGCAAGTTCTACATATTCACCTTCTGAATCATCAGCAGCACTGCTCCTCCCACTACTGTCCTGCTCCAGAGCAGGTGGAAGCTTAACAGTCTTACATGGGTCCCGTTTCTCTGATGACTCCGCCATAGACGGGCCAATCAAAATTTCAGGAGCACGGTCTTCCTGCCCCTCATTTACCTCAGTGTCCTCAATCCTTCCATTCTCCAATACCAACTGGCTGACTTTTGGGGGTCTGCTAATAAACTCAGGATGCACCACATCTTCCCAAGGCACCCTGAAAATGTCAGTATCTGCAGACAAAAGACAGTGCTCCAGGGTGACTCGGCCATTTCCACTCCTCTCCTGGTTGATGGAGTCCAGCCAGGCCATGCTAAAAAGTGAGGTGTAGGCTAACTCGGGGATCTCCAGCTCCTCCACATGCTGCCCGCTCGCTGATAGGCACTTGAGGGCAATGTGTGGTGAGCTTTTGGATGAGGCTGCCACCTGCAGATAGAAGTCACCAGGCTGCAGGATGCGTCTGTCCAAAGAGGACAACTGGACTATAATCTTCTCGTGGACACACAGTGGCCAGCCCTCATGGCGGAACAGGAAACCACAGTATGGAAACTGCAGAAAGAAACACAGGTAGTGTATTAAATATCAGTTGTTTCAGTGTTTCTCTATTTGTGCTCGTGGAACATAAATATCTGTTATCAATATTTGCAAACTACAAGTTTTCTTCTTGGGTGCAGAAAACTACGTTTACAGAGGAAGTTGTTTTTCAAAAAAATCCACGAGAAACAGATCTTTTGAGAATGTGTGCTGTTAAGCTAAAGTGGCATAGCATGCTATTTCCTCTTTACTAATGAGGCTAATATGTTTGTACAACACCCATCCTCATACAACTACACACACACAGACACAGGAACTGACCAGACACAATGCTGCATGATGGCCCATATCCCATAAGAGCATACCAAATGATAAGAAGTAGATAAGATTCTTAGATAAGAACCAAGAAATAAATTCCTTCGCTCTCGTTCCATTTATATAAATGACCCACTGTCCAGGAATGGTATGAGACCTGAAGCAGTCTCGTCTCGGATACAGCTTCCAGCAGACTGCAATGGTGTCACTGTAATGCAATGCACAGGGCCTCAGATGTGACACTGATGAAATAAATACCCTGCTGGAATATGATTCTTGGGCAGCCAAAAATGGCTGGCGGTTTCCTTTCAAAGCAAGGGTGGAGGAGTCTTCAGAGGATGTAGGCTAGTGTGTCACCAAGGGGTGGACGGCAGGCTGGGGAGGGGGATGGACTGATAAGGGTGAAAGGACTTTTTATGTGCGGAGCAGTCACCGTGCTCAGGCTGCTATTTCCCATTATGATATCCTTATTCACCTTCATATGGGCCCCTAAACGACCCGTGAAGGACGGACCGCGAGGCATTCCTCTAAACACAGGTGCAGAAGGAACGATTTTCCCACAGAATATCCAGGGGAGAGGATGCACACTTAAAGAAAAGAAAACGATAAATAACATCCAATACACATACACAATTATACAGATGACCTTTACTCACTTCCTGGCGACCAAATGATACATAACGGTAGCAGACAATTATAACATACATAAAGAGAAATTCCCACACTTAAAAGGCAGACTATAAACAAACTAGTGTCAAGCCGTTTCCGTTTAAAGGTCACCTTGCCACACACAAAGACAGTTCATTGGCCTGTTCCCACTCTTCCTTCACAGGTGTGTGTTTGTGTGTGAGTAGAGAAGAGTAACACTGCCATGGTCTCTGCACTCTCAGAGCAAGCTGAGGTCAAAGGGTCGTTTTTTTTCCCTCCGCTTCACAGGCCAAAGCAACTTAGAGGCACTAACGATATGTAGCATTTACTTTCAAAGTTTTCCCGCTCCAGTTTTGACCTTTTTTTGGTTGAAAGCAAAGGTGGACCTCTAAACCATGCTCCCATGCTGCTTGATGGTTGAAAAGCTCCCAGGAAAACACAACACTCCTGTGTGTCTCTTTTCCTTGGTACTGTCTTTGCCCAAAGAAATGGTCTGTGTCCTCCAGGTGGTGTGTCACAGAGGACACCGTTAACTATGAGCATGCAGCTCCTCACAAGCTTTCAGATGTCATGTTTTCATATTTCAGACTGGATGAATGTAGAATGTAGCATATCTAGTTCTGATGTTAGGAAATATGTTTAAAATAAGAAAACACAAAGATATGACTACGGCACAAAGGAATGACTTTATAGACTGATACCTTTATAGAGGTCTTTTGTGGACACTGTGATATTTGTGTCAACAGACTATTGAAATTAAAATCACTTATGATCTTAGTTCATAATTAACTAAAGGGCTGTCCAGGCAATATCGGTGAAAATGGAGTTTTTGCAAAAACCAGCAAGTTCTGTCGTTTTAACGATTTGTCCATACGACAACAGTGTTTTCGGGGCCTGAAAATGCAACTTTTAAAAATGGGTTCCAGAGTGAAATCATTTGAAAACACGACTATTCCACCGCTGTGTAGACAGGCAAAAACAGAGCTTTTTGAAAACGATGATGATGCATCTCCACTTCCACCTTGTTCACCTTGTGTTGGTACAAGCCACGCTGGAGGAAAAAAAGCTTTTGCACCCAGGCTCATGGTGTTCTTCTGTGGTGTTTGTATATTTGAGTGGCAAATTTACACCGCCACACACTGGCCTGGCATACATCCTACAGCGTTTGAACTAGTTTTTGGCGAATCCGTGTGGATGAGGATGACTTCTCAAAATGTTGTCGTATGAATGCGAAACCTTTTGAAAACGCAAAGGAAAAACATTGTTTTCTAGACATTCCATGTCATGTAAACAGGGCCTACATTTAAAAACCCTTCATCATTGAGCCTTTTGTCTGTAAT
The DNA here is from genome assembly GCA_028566435.1 of Scorpiodoras heckelii. NCBI lineage: Eukaryota > Metazoa > Chordata > Actinopteri > Siluriformes > Doradidae > Scorpiodoras > Scorpiodoras heckelii. Next base: position 5,545,529 of record JAOVVH010000043.1, read on the forward strand.
TATTGAAGCTAATATAATCTAGTTTAAAAAATGGCTAATCAGGATATTATATTATATATTATATTAATCCAAGCACTTCCTCCATGATGGTCATCCAAATGAGCTTTTGAGGCTGGTTCCTCTCAACATCTCAGGGAGTTTCTCCTTGGCACCGTCGCCCCCGGCTTGCTCATTAGGGATAACGTAGGGATAAATTTATAAAAGCTACATTAAAGTCATGTCTGGATTTTATGCATCTGTAAAGCTGAATTGAATTGAATTGAATTGTTGCATGTCTTAATGGTGATGACTCCTTCACAGTCATCATTGTGAGCGCTCTAGTCGTCATTCAGCAGTATGGTAACCCTTGAAGTTGAAAGTTACTTTCTGTGCTCACAACTGATCAAATGTTGCGAGTTTTGCCATATGTTTGTGTTTGTGTCAATCTGAAGTTTAAGAACTGACGACTGCGGCAACAAAGCTGCAAAGAAAGACTTCGTCCTTCCTTTTAAGTCTGTATCCTTTATAGAAACCCTAAGAGTTCCCTGACAGTGTGATGCTCATGTCCAGGGTCAGGGTGTCTGCTTTTTCCTTAGTAAGGTGCAAACGACCAATCACACAGGATGCAACAAAAACTCACACAACTATCAGTAAACACAGCCTTCAGAGATACACTCCCAAGGACACTCCTGTGTTCAAAACAAGTGTTAAGTAATACCTCTAGGCCAAGTGTATGGTGTATATATATATAGAGAACAGCCTGCACCGTTGCCAACACCAAAGCAGTAACATTAAATGACACCAAGCCTGAAGCTTGTGTGTACTTGTGTGAGAAAGTGAGAAACGGGCAAACGGGAAAATCCCCTCATCTCTGAAGTGTTGATGGAACTTTTGTGGGCTGGTTCTCAAATTACCAAAACGAGGAGCCGCTACCAAAAGAAAGTGAGCCTGGTGCATCCTCCAGGCTTTTGTCTGAGGTGTGTGATTGTGTGTGTTCTGACAGAACCCACATTATGACTAACTGTGAGGAGAGGGAAAGCAGCTCACCTAACCATACCCAACACGCTACAGCTCTATCACAGGCATGATGCTACATGACTAAGTGTGAAAGACCGTGTGTGAGAGACGGTGACTGCACTACGACTGCGAAATAAATAACGCAAGACAAAAAAAGGACACTGAGTAACTACAAAGGAATTCACAGGACCCTAAAAAGAAGAAGTGATCAAAGGCGTCACTCACACATGCGTCCTGCTGGATGCTCTGGAGGACGTGCTTGGCAGGGACCAGGAAGTCGATGAGGTAGCGCAGGCCGTCTCCGCGGTACGATGACTCGACCTCATCCAGCACCTGGCACAGTACTGTGCCACCGGTGGCCTCAAACGGCGGGTAGAGCGCTGCAAGAGTGCTCTGGATGCAGCTGTCCAGAGATTCAGAGTCCTGGGAAAGCACACACACACACACAGAGAGACAATAACCACACCTGTTAGTCATGCACAAGAAATTCTCTGCATCAGCAAGCAGTATCGGGGGAAAAAAAAAAATCAGAACAGCCCTGGAGACAAACAAAACACCTCTGTGACAAGGGCACATCTGTAAAAACACGTACATCCTCCAGAAAAACGGATATGCATGAACAAGACACACAGACACACATAAAGAAAAGACCCATAGTTCAATAGTGTGAATGAAGATGGAGTGGTGTACAGACGTTCCCATTACAGGAAATAAAGAATATAACTGATATCAGTGAAAGCAAGATCTCCAATAGTCCCTTAGTTCCAATAGTTCCAAATACCAAAATTCATGGTTTGTCTCACAATAACAAATGAGGTTTGTCCTTATAACTGCCACAAAATCATCTCAGCTAATTGACCTTCATGACATCTATTAAAAAGTAGAGATGTCCCGATCAAGTTTTTTTGTTCCCGATCTGATCTGATTTATTAATTTTGTTCCCGATCCGATACCGAGTCTCAAACCGATACTTCTATTTTCCAGATATTGTCTAGATAAGAACTAGATCATTCTGTTCACACAGTGCACACTTCTAGTACATTACAGTTATTAAAATTAATCTAATGTATATATTTAACAACTGAACAGCTCTGCAGTGCTTTAGGAAAAAATTGCCTGCATCCAAGCTATTGCTTAATGCTCTTTTATTTTTTTCTTTGACTTTATTACCTGTATTTTCTACCACAGTGATAGGCTGGTCATCCAAAGCGATGAATTCAGT
>JAOVVH010000043.1:5551010-5561951 GCA_028566435.1 Scorpiodoras heckelii
ACATGTGTATAGTTATGCGTAATATTAAGGGAGGGAATGACATTCAGCTTGTCAGACATTTCCTTAATGTTAATCTGCCAAAAAATAAATAATAATAATATAAAGATCACAAGTCCCAAATACTGAGTCCAAGTCAAGTCACGAGTCACTGCGTGTATGACTTGATGTCGCAAAAGAGTCCTCATCTCTGACATCATGGTCGTCTTTTAATGGTTTCTCTCTCTCTCACACACACACACACACACACACACACACACACACACACACACACACACACTTACACAGAACTGCTATTACATACTTGTCTACCTACAAGATAAGGAATATACAAACAGTTACACACAACCATTATATACAGAGCTAAACACTGTAAATGCCCAGACTGAAAGAAATACTATACAATGTTCTTCCTTCCAAATATGAAAGGTCTCTCTCTCTCTCTCTCTCTCTCTCTCTCTCTGCATTTCAGCAAACTTTCATTAGCTTTAGATCACCGTCTGCATTACTGTGCACGTCCTTTTCCCATACACGTCACTGATCCCTATCTCAGACCATTAACTAGGACACTTTCATTCATTCCATCCTCTCTTTCTTTCTCTCTCTCTCTCTCTCTCTCTCTCCCTGTCTCACTAACATCCCCATATGGTGTGACAGTGATGAATTATAGCCATTTGAACCTTAGAGGACATGGACCGTCTCCATCTCGTGCCTTCACAATCTACAAAGATGCATAAATCATATCAATCGGCTTTGATGGGAATAATGGACGCTCCTATAACACTCGCTGTATGGCTTCACTTAAGATTTCAAAAACAAGAACAAGTAGGAGAAGGAAAAAAAGGTACACATTACGTAAACATTACGAGGGAAAACACTGCATTTAGTGCCTAAAAGCTTCTTAAAATGATCCTTCATTCAGTTGTAAGTTATAAACTACAATGTGGCGTGCAGTTATAGGAAACTAATCAGTGCTGGGGTAGTGTGATGCAGCCTGATATGACGTAGAGTTAGTATCTAATAAATGCATGTAACAAAGATCTCTTTTTATATCACAGCAATTTACCAAATCTCACATACACCATGTGCTAAATATTGACACAGAATACTTTTTCATCCATTTATCGTTAAATTTAATGATATAGCTAAGACAAAAGTATATTAATTCAACAGAACTGTGGAATAAGTATTAGAAACAACTCTTGGCTCTTGGACACATTAACCTTTCAACACACACATGCACACAGACACACTTTTCACTGCTGACAATCTAATTAACCGTATAAGCTAAATGTTTAAAAGAGTTGTCACGCTTCTTAAAACATTCTCGTGCCAGCGCTAAAACAGAGCTGATGGATAATGCTCATTAGATTGCAGCCTGTGAACTAATTATCCAGGAAGGAAATGCTTTAACGCTGCTCTCCCTCTGTATGAAGGCGTTTTTAGGAGAAAGCTAAATATACAGCGTTCCTTCTGATTGTAATTTTCCAGAGTTACTAGCCTCCACGCTTTCATGTTCTCTTTCTCTAGATTAAAAATAACAGCAAACTAATCCCCGCTCTCAATAAAAGAGCCCAGTCACAAGAAAATGAGTCAAATGGAGAGCAATTTGGAGCTCACGGTGAATACAGAACATTCTCCTAATGTGAATTGTCACACAGATACTTCTTCTTCATCTTTATTCCTCGGGTTCATTTCTTTAATCTCAGAGGCACTGGCGCGTCAGATTGGAGAGATTTGGGTCTACAATAGCATCATTCTGTGTATGAAGTCCTGTAACTATGCCAACTGAGTAAACACACCAGATCATAAGAAAATGAAGAAAGTAGACTCTTGTGTGTGTGTGTGTGTGTGTGTGTGTGTGTGTGTGTGTGTTTGCTGTCAGTGCGTCTCTGGTGCGAATGCTTCTCTGAGGATTTGTGGTTCCATTTGGTCCACATTTCACAGAAAATTCATGCACCATAAGACTGAGATCACTAACCTCAGCAGGAAAGCAAACCCAACTGTTCCACAATAAACACATACGCGAGTGCCTGTCTTGGCTTTTGACGCCGGGAGCTAAAAGCCGACCGTTTTTTTCTTCAGCTGTACGTGGCACCGGACCATTTCGGTAATGATCCTCGGGCCAGCCGAGTTCACGGCATGTAATCAAGCATCTGGCCTCTAATGGACCGACAGACTGGCCCACTACGGCACCATATTAGATTACTCAACTAATCCGGTCTCCACAGACCACGCTCGGGCCAATGAATAATCAATCACATCATCTGCTCCCGAGGGTGCGGTGATTCTCCTTACTAAATGTGTTAACCCCCAAAACGCTTCACACAGGAGAGGAGAGGCATTCAAATACTTTTTTGCTTTATAGCCCGAGACTAAGGACTAACGGCTTTGGCTGATTAAAGATGGAAAAGGGGAAATAAAGGGATATAAATCACAAAGGCGAAATTACTCAAACTAAATAATGAATATTAGCTTACCGTTTTTAACAGTTGTTCAGATATGAGCTAGCAAGCAAGGCTAAAGTTGTAACAGTATGAAAGATATACTGCAAAGCTTATTTAAATGGTTATTTTAGTCCATTGACTTCGTGAATGTTCATTTAAAACCCAATTGAGTTGTTGTTTTTTTTAACCAAAAACACAGAATCAATAAGAACTGAAATCAAAATCAATCAAATTCAAATGATACCCAATCATGTCGTCCAGCAATAGATACAGTGATGGATAAACATGAGCACACCTTTATCAAGCATGTACAGAAATCACAAACACACTGTAACCTGGGATCAGAAAACAGAGACAGAGACAGTGCTCAACAATTTATTACATAAATAACTACGGTAGCTTGATACACTTTTGTATCATTCACACCATTTATTTTCATTTTTTGTTCCTCTGTTCAAGAGCATCTCACAACACTACAGCTCTGTCCTATGACTCAGTTTGACTCTGACTTCAGCTTTCACTTTGGCCCAAAACCCCCAAACTCCTGAAAAACGTCAAGCGAATCCCAAAATAAATGTAATGCTGCATGGACTCATGTTAGATTTGCTTTCTTAGAGCGATCAACCCACGAAAGAGTTTGGCTAGAAGTGAACCCGGGTGTGATTGCTGTGTTCTCACTGCCCCGAACGAACCACGCCGAAAAGAAAAACACACCAGGGTACTTTTCAAATGGGCCGAGGGGTGTATATGGGAAAACGCCCTACAAGATAGGAATCGTGTGTATACCGTGTGGGAATCGTGGAGTAATCCCTGTCCCTGGCACTTGTTAAGTAACACACAAGACTGTTCTGCCTGACAGGCTCATGAGCACACACAAGGACAAACACACACACACACACACAGCAACAGACACAGGGGGGTGATCACAAGGGATCCAACCTTTCACCCCAACCCAAGTGCCAGAATGAACCAGCTGTTCATCAGAGAGAGTGAGAGAAAAAGACAGAAGTATTCTATTCAATGGGATATTTCCAGTCTTTGTGTGAAACCTGGTGTTGGTAGAGTGAAACACAAATCAAATAATGGGTTGGTAGAACATGGACACAATGTCTGCTTCACAGCTAAGTGGAAAGGTCATACACTGTCAGCCGTGTTGGATCTGCCCTACTTCCTGTAAAGGTGAAATGCACACTTACCTCCCTGAAACACTCATCAAAACATCAAACAGCTGGCTTACTTCTAATGTCCTACCCTCACCCACAAACAGTTGCCCTTCCTGCTGGCACACACACTACTCCAACTCACAAACAGTATCTAGTCCGGGGCCAAAAAAACAACACTCAGCAAATATGCATCCAAACATGGATTATTGTGCAAAATGTGTCTTTTTTTTTTTAAATACATATTTGCTGAAAAATGTGTGAGGCATTTAAGTACATTAAGTTCCTAGGAAAGTTCGATTTTTTTACTTTCTGCATAATTCACTGATTGGAAAAGAACCAAAATCATGCAGTATTTTGAAAAATAAAGCTACACATGCCCTTAATTCTTACCATCACTCAGGTGGTTATGTTTTTGGTGATATTTGTTGGTTGGTTTGGATTCAGCAGGGTTACAAAAAAATCTACAGCTCCGACTGTCATGAATCTTGGTAAAGGGCTGTAGCGTGGGTCAAGGAAGAGCCCAGTAAATTGTGGCGTGGCTCTGAGTCATGGTGTGGCTCCATGGGAATGACCAAAAATGGATTGGGTTTGTCACGCATGGGCATCATAAAAACCTGTTGTAAAAAAGACTTACCAATGGGCCTTGGTGGAGGACTGTACTCTCCAAGAGCAATTCTAGTTTTTAATGTAATTCTGAGAGAGCTAAATTGGTGGAAAAATAAAGCGTCTTGACGACAATGTGCCAAATAAGCATGCAAAAGTACACGTCTCTAGCAGCTAAAGCGTAAAGAAACAACAAAGTCAGTAAAAATAATTCGCAAGTTAAAACATAAAGTTTTGTTTAGTCCTCAGTCTAAATGGCTGCGCTGGCAGGCTTCATACAAAACAGAAATTGTATATTGATTATATAGGATGCATTTATAATCACCTACAATGTAAGACTCACTTGGTCATCTCAATTAAACACAGACGTTTGGTGTCTGGTGATGCACGGAGACACGTGCTGCATTGATACAGCAAACTTCCAGCTACATTTGGCTTTTCTGCTTCTCACTGGTAGGTTGAGTCTCTCTCTCTCTCTCTCTCGCTCTCTCTCTCTCTCATTCCCTCTCTCTCTTCTATTCATTTATCTGTCATTCTTCAGACTTGAACTGATACATCTCTGGGACAACTAGGAATTTATCAATATTTCGGTGGCACATACAAAAATGTATAATGCTAAAACCTTACTGGTTCTAAGGAGAATGTCTCAGTCTCAGTGAATGGGTTTAGTTCCCAGTGAGTGTATTATACAGAAATTTTGAAAATCTAAAGACTTTTAAATGGTTGATTCTGGGAAGGCATGGGAAGATGCCCATCATTTACCACACCTATCTAGCCTTCTTTACTTTATTAACCTGCTGCACAGAAACGGTGAAACTACATTGAAGCCAAAGTGCAAAACAGTATTGCTAAAAATTAAACCGTGCCAATTTCCTTTACTAACTCAGTCAGTCATTGCAAAGAAACAGTGCTATATGCGGCAAACCAGGAAACCATTCTCGACCCTGTTCATCTTACAGACATCTTACATGTCCTTGTCATGTGAGCCTGAGACGCCACCATGTCTTTAAAAACGAGCGTGTCTTTTTCTACCAGAGGTAATGCTGTGAGTTGTGAAACTGACTTGTTACATTCCTGATGTGATTCTGGTGTAAAAAGAAAACTAGAAAAATCTAAACCTACCGCACGGCTCTGCATAATACGACCACAACATGAAGTGAGAGAAAGAGCAAGAATGAAGTGAAATAAGCAAAGGCTAAAATCGCTGTTTGCAGTTTTTCATTCATTATTCATTCATTATCTTCCGCTTTGTCCTTCTAGTCGGGGTCACGGGGGGGCTGGAGCCAATCTCAGCGTCATCGGGCGAAGCCGGGGTACACCATGGACAGGTCGCCAGTCCATCGCATGGCCGCTAGCAGTTTTTGAGATATTGAAAAGTGTCAGTTGCAGCAGCCCGTAAACGAAATTTCATTAAATTTGGTGTGCGTCTAAAGAATATGGGAGTGACGCAGGGTGTGAACTTTTGTGAAGTTTGAACCTTTACATCACAAGATGTAGTCAAATGCTAGATTTTTGCTTTGAACTTTATTCACTAGGTGGTGCTACTCCATAAATGAATCATAATGAGCTAGGGTAGTGTGCTTCCTAGGGGCCAACTTCCCAGGAAATGTTTAAGGTTTTTGGCAAAACAAACTATGTTGACGAAGAAAAACCTTTGGCAAACATCACATATGCACCAGTGCTCCTGCAGTGCTGAGAAGACTAAATATGTGCCAAACACTCAGAATTGGATTTATCGACTTTTCAAAAGCTCCCGTGAGTTTAAGACATTCTCAGTAGTTATTGATTAGCCAGAGCGGGCGGAAAGAGCAAGCTGATGACTCAGCCCTTGAGTAGCCTTCTTTAAGCATGTAGGCTGTGGATGTCGCTGTGACCATGCAACCTTGATGATGTTGTTTAACAGTTGATCAGAAGCACATGGAAGAACTCGGTAAAGCTTTAATCACTACAGACTGAGTGTGTTCAACATTGTAACATATCTGACTGAACTGGAGATGTTTGGCAATCATCTTTGATCTATTTTCTGTTGAGCTCATCTTCTACTACACAACACTGAAAGATTGCCTTATCGCTGTCGCTGTACTGTTAAAAAGTCGAGCCACGGTGTTGGGTCTGATAAACGTTGGGCTTCTTACAAACACTATTGAATTAATTTAAACAAAAAGTCATACAGACTGCTCTCTTAAACACACTTCTTTCACTACTGAACATGAGCTCATTGTTTACTCGTTCTCATATTTATTCTTTATTCGTGGTATTGTATATAGGTAAACAAGAGAAGATATCTGTTTAGGGAAATGGCTTTTTAATATGCTGATATCAAAGAAATACACTACAGTGTCACTTTTTTGAATTTCCAGTCATGGTCTGGATGCTGGACTATGAAATAGTGTATAAAGTTTCCTTAATAGAAATGAAATAAAATAAAGCATGAAAATATTTGATTGAAATAAATGTTCCTACAATGTTATCACTAGTGTGAACTCGAGGTTGTAGCTTTGTGCACCGTGCTCAAGTTCCTTAGAGCTCTCAATGTAAGAGCTGTACGTGTACGAGGAAATGCCCAAACACTGAACGCCTTCGGTTAAAAGCTCCTTTCCGTTTTGCATGATTGATGAAAAGCATATGAAACAAAATGCTGCACAGTCTCCTATTGACAGTATGTAACACTTTCATCACACTTTCCTCTTGAATACCTAAAGGTTTAATCAGGAAATGCTGTCCCATGGCGGACTATACATCATCCTAGTATGTTCGAATGTTGGGGTTTTTGAAGTGACGCTCTGTTGCTTTTGGAAGATCGGGCATCCTGCTCTAGTCCCGAAATGCAAACACGAGTGCTCCATGAAGACGAATTCGAGACGCATGCGGGACCTGGGTGTGAACAGACATCTGTCTCGTAATCTGATCGCTCGAGATTTCCATAATTATATAAATAAATTGTATGAAAAGGAGTAAATGAAGATGGCATTTAGAAATGGCCTTGATACACACATACCAGACTCAGAGACACTACTACAGTCTCCACTGCTTCAAATGCCTCCTTAAAATAATCTCAGCTAATTTTAATCAGTCTTTCTCTGAAACTCAAACCTGTAGTCAGCCAGAGCATAATAAAACTTATACACAAGTCAGAATGCTTGTTCTTTACACCAAATCCTCAGAACACTAGACAACATCAGGACTAGCCCATTAACATTAGAGCCTATTCATACATCAAGAGGAAGTGACACAAAAAAAAAAGCTTCTGGCTAAGTGCCGGAGATGGATAAAGTCTAGTTCTGCTGTTGTAAAGGGAGTCTCTGTTGGCAGAAAGCTGGCCTGTGTGGTTTAGTGTGTCTCAGCAGGATGGCACAACAGAACAGTAAGCATTAGGAGCTTAAGCTAGGTCTGGGTTTACACCAGTTGTGATCATGTATCTATAAATAAAGACCATTTGCTGATATTTATTATGACAATCCATCAGGTATATAAGATTAACTTTACATGTACATCTGCAGACAGGCCTAACAAATGCAACTTACAAGTATAAGAAGCAGTCAAAGGTTAAAGGCCTTGCTCAAAGTAACAACAGTAAATCTTTATGGATTTGAACTCACAACCATCCAAACACTATAAACATTATAAGCACGATTCACTAGAATTTTCCCTCCTCACTATTTCTTGACGGTGATATTACAAAAACAATGCGACTTGTTGAACAAAGCCCTCTAAATACTTTCCTATAGTGAAAAACCTAAAGGACTAGCTTTATCACTGACTGTTACAAAAGACAGACACTGGAGACTCCTTCTAAACATGGTAAGTAAATATTTATGTTTTCATTGTTAAACAATAAGTGCACTAAGAGAGTGCAGACCTTCTGCCAAGGGCAATAGGCAAGTCTTTTTTATAATGGAGGGATCAAACATGTTTCATGATGCGACCTCGCACATGACCCCATGACAAACCCAGTTCAATTTTGCAGAATTTATTCACGTGTTTCCATGCTGTGACTCGGATCCGCTCCATAACGTAGTGGGTTCTTCCTTGGCCCAAGCTACACCCTTCCACCAACTTTCATGCCAATCAGCCCAACATACCAACAAACAAACAGCAGCGAAATCATATAGCTGCTTTGATGGATGTAATAAAAGCGTGTTATTTAAATCCATTTAGTATTAAACTTGAACAAAGATCCTCATTAAATGTTACTATAGAAATAACAATTTGTGTTTGAAGAGAGCACAATGTGTTATATGTGGGATCCTTGAGACCTCACAGTCTCTTAACAGCACAAAAATCATTCCCAAATATTTTTTCCTAAGTTAAATGCTTTACGCAAGTTCCAGTTACCCCCTTACAGAAACTCATACACATCTCTTTGAGCGCCCATAGAGTATAGCTAGAAAATGTTCACTGAACTCAAAACCAGAACTGTGACTATGTTTTTATCCGTTCTGTATTTGCACTTATGACCTACTGTCACCAGTAGTTGGGTCTTGATTAATGTACTGTATATGCATTGGCTATCACAAAACACTTAACTATTATTGAACAAGCAACAACAGCAACTAAGCCCAGGAGGCACTCGAGTCATCCATAAGGCGCTGTACCAGTTCGAGCTATCTTTACTCCAAGCTCTTGCTTTAGTTTGCTCCTTAGTTTCCCTTGTTACAGACCTCATAAACTTTTATCTGCTCTTTAAAACATCAGGCCAAAAGGGTCACAGTTCTCCAAGGATTTCTGGTTTTGCCTCTTTGAAGAACCCAAATTTAACCTATAATGGACTTAGCAATTGGCTGAGCAGTTAAATCAAGTGACGTACAATACTAAATCCAGATTCGCAATCTGACACCGTCTGAACAGACAAACAAATTTGCCGTTGGAAAAAAAAAAAGGCAACACAAACCTTTGCATGGTAGAGGGAAGTTTCTTAAACAAAGTAGGGTGAAACTAACCAAACAGAATTAATGTATCATCTGGAGAGAGGACGTGTGTTCATGAATGCATTGGCATGGGATAAAACAGTATGAATCAATGTTGCTTTAAAGAGAAAGCAGCAGGAATTGTGCAATCTGACAAGACTCTTTGCCTATATAATACGTTTGTGGATGTGCACGTGTCAGACATCAGTGTTACAGAGTTTAACGAATCATTTATCATGGCATTTTGGATGCCAAACAAAACAGGCCCTGCACACACTCATTATCCTTTCCCCCTAGTCCTTGTCATGCCACTGTAGTCAAAGTGAAGGTCTGCAGGGTCGCAATCTGCTCTGATTTGCTGCATTTGACTTACTTCAGAGCTGGGAAGTCAGAATTACGGCATTTTTGACCTTGTGTGTTTGAGCTACAAAGCGAGGATTTGGAGGTGGATACCGCCATGCTCATCTTCTGTTAGTAACAGTCTAGCGAGTTAACTGTCATGACCAAATTTTACAGTAACCTCAAATGTTACAGTCAACATTATAGATATAACAAACATACATGTCTACATGTTGAATGATCTACAACAAAAATACACCGTGTATCTCATTTAAAGACTATAAGTGCACATAGAGAGCGTATACCTCCTCCGAGGCAACTCTTTATGACGGGTTCGTGCATGTGCATCCGTCACATCGCAGGTGCAACAAACTCGGTTCATTTTTGTCCCATGCAAAAATAGTACGTGAACCCACGCCGCCACTCAGATCCGCTCCAAAATGTAATGGGTTCTTCTTTGGCAAACGCTACTACACCCTTCCCACCAGGTTTCGTGAAAATGACGGCTTTCCGTAATCCTGCTGAAAGGCAAACCGACAAACCAGCAGCACTGAAAACACAGCCTCCTTGGCAGAGGGATTTAAGCACTGCTAATTTGTTTACTGTTCATGCTGTGAGCAGTCATTTCAATTTCAAAAATAGCAGCCTGTCTATGCATCACTACAAACTCTGTCTGTGGCCTCGTTTTAATATAGTAAAATGCTCATGTCAGTTTGCACTGCACTCAGTGTTTCACCGTATGTTCACACCGGCAAGTTACGAGTCACTCTGCTACACGACGTGGCTCTATAGGATCGGACCGAGGAATCGCTCAAACGATTCAAATGTTTGGATGTGTCGCTTTAACAAAACCGAATATGAATTCGATTGTTGAAATCATGGCTCCGTGTCACACGCGTACAGAGGAAATGAATAGTTGCTAGTTGTTACTGAGAGGAAAAAGAGAGAAACATAATAATACTTTACACGCTGCACTGAGCAGTTCTGATCGAGAACATTCCTTAGCACAGCAAAATAAACAGCAGACCATCATGCGACTATGCTGCTACACACACACGGGCACACACACACACACACACACCCGCACATACACACAAAGTCATGTCTTTTTATACTCGTGAGGACCTCCCAATGACATAATTATTATGCAAGCAATTAATGCTAACCCTAAACCTAAACTTAACCGTAACCTAAACCACATTAATGAAAAGGCAACTTTTTGGCTCTTTTATTTTTTGTTTTAATTAATTTTAATTTAAAAGTGAATTTTAATCATTTTTCATCAAAACTTCAACATCAAAAAAACCCACTTTCCTTACGGGGACCAGAAAAATGTCCTCACAAGGTAAAAAATGTCAGATATTCCTAACCTTCCTATCATATAAAAACTAGGGATGACCCGAAACCAAATCTCAAACCGATACTTCTATTTTCTAGATATTGTCTAGATAAGAACTAGATAATACTGTTCACACAGTGCACACT
>JAOVVH010000043.1:5767533-5779271 GCA_028566435.1 Scorpiodoras heckelii
AGGCCCTACACCATACTAATAAATTATTGTGGTCTAAAACCAGGTGTTTCAGTTTCATTGTCTAACCCCTGTATCTTGGGTACTGCTATATTATAACTTCAGACACATAAGACACAAGCAACATAAGTGATTTGAATGTCTCACTTGAGCAGCAAAAAGTCATTTTGGTTAATTTACACTGTTCCTAAGATTTTGCATTATACAGAATCTGAAAATGAGGCATTTCCATGTTTATTTAAAGCTATAACCACAAAAGATTCCCTAAAAGTATCTAAAGGTCTAGAGCTTAATTTCCAATACTTGTGACCAAAAAAAGTTGCAGAAGCACTTTTTACATACCCTTAATAACTGTTCTAAAAATTGCCAATATAGCTAAGTTTTAAGTAAGTGGGATATATGTTTGTTTCTCAATACAATAAATGTTGAAATTATTGCCTGTGGTAATTAAATAAGTATTTCAGCTTCTGTAGATTTTAGGGATTAGTTTGGAGTATGATTTATGCCAACATTTGGGCATGTAAAGCCAGGCAGAAAATCAGGAAAACCCCTTAAGAATGATAAATGAACCATCGTTCTTTGTGTCAAAATGGGAATGCTATGTATTGTTGGTTTAGCAGAATGCTGGCGTGTAAGACAGGAGGGGTATTGTGTGTATGAGGTGATGTCAAGCATGTTAGTGTCAAGGAGGTCTTCTTTCATCTGCTTGCCAATTTAAGGATGTTGCCCTATTCTAGCCATCCGGAGTCACACGTCATCATACCAGCGTTTCAAGGCCCTGCCATCTATTTGGAACGTGACACAGCCTTCAATGCCTAAAATAAGACCATTTTCTGGATATCTACCCAAGCTTTGCACTTATCTTTCCATTTATCTCTATGTGAATTTTATTGCCTCACCTGAGAAATGGCAAATAGTCTGAAAAGATATCAATGCAGCATGATGTCCAGTACAATACTATAGATCAGGAAACTATTTTTGGCACTGTCTTCTATAAATAATGGCATGTTAGTATGAGGCTATGTCCAAGCATATGGTGCAGGCAGGCCGCTAGACTACAGAGAGGAGGGGGGAGGTCGTACAGTTTAACTCCACTGCTACCCTGAACAAGTTGAATCACTACACCCAGAGGAAAGGACAGGACAGGAGAGGAGTACACCAGATGACAAGGAAAGGCCTGAACAAAAGGCAACCAGGTTCAAGGACCATACGAGAGACTATTTACAAAAGCCTCAAGGAGCATAGAGGAGTGTAAAGTGACGAAGTGACCCACAGACAGGATGACCAAGCCTAAGCTTCCAAAGACAGCAGAGAAAAAGTCGGTCAACGAGACAACAGCAGATGCTCCTGCAGACCCACCTGCAGATCCTCCTGCAGACGTCAAAGAACCTGAGGTAATAGTACCTCCGCCTGAAGATACAGTCACTGAAACAGCCAAGGAACTTGTACCTGAAGAAGGAGAAGGTCCTGCACCTTGTTCAGATGGAGAAGCAGTGCCAAAAGAGGGGGCAACTGCAGGAGAGGAGGGAGCACCCCCGGCTGAAGAACCTGCCCCCCCAACCGAACCTGAACCTGAGCCAGAACCTGTTGGCAGTAGGCGTTTCATTCTAATTCTGCTTGAATGCATGCCTTGGGTTCATGTAGACTTCAGTATATCTACAGAAATATCTTGTTTAGATCACAACTTTTCATATTGGCTGACGTGGCTTTGAATACTTTGTTACCAACTAGACTTCACTACCCAGTGTTGATTCATCAAAATGATTTTGCCAGAACTCTACAAATGGAAAATACTGTGTGTGCACATAGAAGAGTGTATTTAGTAGACGAATGCTTGTACATGTGTGACAGGGTTAGCTTGCAAATCCATTTTTAGCATTTATCATTTCATTGCTAGCACTGTGTCACCTGCTGAAGTAAATGGTAAAGTTATAACTCAAGCATTCATCACTAAGAAAAAAAGGCAAATTTGTGTAGTCTTCATCTTTATTGGATATCAGTATTGTACTTTTATTCTGAATTCTTGAAAAAACTCAACTGGTAATTCAGTGGAAAATGTGGATTTTGTTTAAAAGAAAATGCAGTTTCTAAATTTATGTTCCAGTTTGGAGCACAGGAATATTCCCACATGCTGGGTTCATGTTCTTTCCTGTCCTTATTAAAATTTTTCCCAGGTTGATTGATTCCCAGTCGGATGGGCCAATGGCACATGCAAACTATTTCTGTCATGAATGCAGCACATCCCTAACAGGGTCTATATCTTCGAGAGGTCCTTATCAACACTAGCCCAAGTTTAACTTGTGCTTATTCAAACAATGGTAGTTATGCTCAACTATAATGGGCAGCTGAAGGCCACGAAGGCTGGCTGGAAGACAATGTTGGATGTACCAGACTTGGACCTCTGAGTTTTACTGGCCCAATAGTTTCCATGCCATGCCAATAGTTTCGACACCCATGAACTATATTCTGTAACATGTGCGTGTGGTCAGGGAACGTAGAGTCTCACTTATTATACGCCAATGAAAAGAGTTTACGAAAAGTAAATAAATATGAAGACTTTTCCATTGATCTGTGTAACAAATGTAATTTCTGTATGATTCAAATAATTTTTCAGTCAAAATCTCTGACTTTGTGGAGCTCAGCTGCAAATACAGGGAGAGACGAGATGTGCAGCAGCGACGAGCTCAGCCTCCCCTCTGATTTCGCAATCCCTCAGAAACTAGGTGGAGTGTGGGCTATATAGTGTGCCTATAATCTCTCTGTATGTCACTAAAATAATGTTTGTAGACTCGATTACATTTCCTTGCCTTCCATATTCTAGATAATTTATGTCATGTATGTGTATTTATTATCTGGTAAAGATATTTACTATCTGGTCTCATCTTAAAACTTCAATGAAAAAGCACCAGGTGAGGCAGTTATCACATCTGCTGCATTGAGGTGTGTGTGTGTGTGTGTTGAGCCCATGTAATTGATGACACAAGCTCTTCCTGTAGCTAGCTCCAGAGCCATTGAGATAGACTAGAAAGGTCTAGCAAAAAACGTACAAAGACGATGATACTTTGTCCAGAAGGACAACCAAATGGATTTCTTTTAAAATTAAACACAAGACCATGCAATATGTTATTTTCATTTGTGTTGAATGAGTATGAATAAGGGAACTGCATTGGAAAATATAACATGACATGAATACATAACTTAGGCCTGCCTGTATGCCTGTGTTATAAAGAATGCAGAAATGAAATATGAAACATACAGCAACCTAACCAACAGTCATTGTGCATCTATCAGTTGAATGGTGTTTGCAAGCTACCTGTACAGGGTTCATATGTATGTAAATCTGATAAATCTGATATATCCAGTGCCTCCCTAGCCATTGACGTCACTGCACATCATTGGTCTGTAAATATATAACTAGATTTACAATGAGGTCTAGGGTTAGGTCTTAAATAAACCTGTGAGTTAAAATACTGCTACCATACAAATAACGTAAATGAATAAAATTCCCAAGTACCAATTCTCAGCATCTGCTTTTCATCAAATTCAGTCCAACTTGTGTGTTATCCCTCAGCACCTACCAGTGAGCCCATTGGTCTGTGTGTGGATGACATCAGTGACACCACGATTTCTCTGAAATGGAGGACTCCAGAAAGAGTGGGCTCTGCTCCTATAGAGGGCTATGGGGTCGAATACTGCAAGGAAGGCAGTAAGTGTGACTGTGAAGGTTTCTTGTGTATCTTTGTAAGCGTTTTTGCAAAGTGAGAGTGTGAAATACACCCTACACTTTTTTATGCCTTACATTTGACCTTTTAAATCATTGTTACAATTCTCAATGTCAGTTTTTTGTGAATTTAATCTTAATTTAATTCTATTTCTATATAGTCAAATCTATGTCATTTTTACGGATATCACAAACAATAACCTTTGAACAAGGACTGCTCAGCGGTTCTTCATTCATTAAAGTTGCTTTAAAGGGGGTAAAACAAACAAATCCGTTTCTAGTGAAATTTGTATGAATTCACACAAAAGATTATGACTTGATTCGGTTTTGATTGTATACTAAACATGTCACAGGAAACAATATAAATAGTAACCCTGTCTCTTAAGTGATGCATAATTTTATTTGAATTTTATGAATTTGCAAACACAAATCCATGTTGAACAAAAATTTTCATGTCTAATTATAGTAAAATTTTCAGTTCAGTTCCTTCTTACAAACACTAATGTTCAGTCAAGTATCACTCTGACTAGCTACTTCAACTAATTAAATTGGACGAATTAACCATACTGAAGTATAATTTTCTGTACTTTTTCACCCCTGTAGTCTGTACTATGAAAGATGACTCATATCTGAAATATCGTTCCTGAACCCAATGTATCCATATAAAATGCACTTAAGATCTCCATAAAGCAATTTTGTGCATGAGAGAAGGAGGTAGTTCTGTGTTGTTCAGTTTGATCTACAAAGAACACTGTATGATTGCTTATTATTTAAAGCAATAAGCCATGAGTAAGGATGTATTACAGTGGGTTTTGATATTTTGACGTGATTTTTTGTTTTGTTTTACGTCATCTAGCTGATGAGTGGATTCCAGCATTTGAGGGTCTTACAGAGAGGACCTCTGTCATCATCCGTGACTTGCCTACTGGAGAGAAGATGCAGTTCCGTGTACGGGCGTATAATATGGCTGGCCCCAGTCCTCCTGCCACTCTGTCCCAGGCCGTCACCATCCGCGAGATCATGCGTGAGTTTAATACGTACTGAATTAACATTGCATATCAGCAGAATTGTAAGTCAGGCATGTATCCCTTGGAAAAATGTAGGCTTTACAGAATCCAATGCCTATTTATGGCAAGGACTACCAGAGAGAATACTATAAATAGTAGTAAAGCTCTACACAAAAGAAAAAAAAAGGTACATGGTACTAAATGTAGTAATCAAGTTTTCTTCAAACAGCATAGGGAATTATAAAACTAAATTTGCATTTCTGAGCTGCCTTTCCTTCAATTTCAGCTGCATTTAGTTGCATTAACTTGCAGCAGTACATTAGATAGAGTGCTTTACAAAAGCTTTTATTGTTTTAACTTAATAAGTCTAGTTCACTGAGACAATCACCAGCTTGTTCCCGATCAGCTTTCAGCCACTAGCATTCACTAGCTTTCATGAGTAAGAGATATACACAATTACATTAAAGCAGGTCTGTACAACAGAAAGCCCAGGGAGCGGATATAGTCCTTGACCAAACTCCTTCAGGCCTGGAAGTAGAATAAATTCAATAACAGGCTCAAATTGTTCTAATAGACACAATTACACAAATATATTATGGATCTCTTGTCTTTTGCTTGATGACTTCCTTATTATTGCCCTAAACAACATGGTTTGCAGCTATGAGTTAAAATAGGATGCATGACTCATGGCCATCTTTTTCCATAAACCATTCTCATAAACGTCATTATTAGGGTTTACAGGGCACATTTATGACATAACTTCCCATTTCTTCTCATTTTCACCATGCGATTCTTTCTTCACCCATTAATGTGTATCAGTGTGTTTGACATGAAGAAGAAGCAATGCTTTGCATCATGGGAGAAAAGAAGATCAATCACATTTTGTGTTTTGATGATATGTTACACACTTATTACCTACTGTAAAAAAAAAGGTTGACAAATTGGCTCCACTGATGTGTCAGTGTTAAACTGTCAGGGCTGCCAATGTATTCAGGAAAGTCTTTCCTATAGCTTATATACATGACGGCTTTTACTCAGAATCTTATCATGACTCACATCTGCCAGCATCTATAATGTTAAACATAACAATGCAAAACCTAAGGATGCCTCACTGACTGAAACACGGATGCACAAACAAACCATTCCTAGTAGATTAGATATAAACTACTGTATGTGTAAATTAAATGTAAAGTAAATTAATCTAAATAATCCATCAAAGAATACAGAACCTAGTAAATATAATAGTAAATATAATCAGGTCAGATTTCAAGAATTGTAGTAAAAGAAATTTGATACTTTAAATCCATTTAAAAAAAAATCACAAACCTACACTCTTCAGATGCTGCATGGTTAATTCTACCTGAAATCCTCTCGTAAGGGGAAATCTTTAGGTTTACTTAATGAGCTAACTTTAGAGAACCTCTATAAAATTTCCTGGACATTGCATTTTCTCACTTACTTTCCATGACGGGGAAACTACTCTATAAATTTCCCGGATGCAGGGGAATCCTGAGCAGTCCTCTGCTGCTCATGTATCATATAGTATAACACCAGTTCACACACATTCATTATCAGCCACTTACAGAAAACCTTGTTAGGGAGGTATGACGTGAGGTTTATTTTTGGGTCCAGGAGCCCCTCAGACATTCCATTCACTGACAAAGCAGTAAGATGTGAAGTGTTTATCTGATAAAAAGAACATGCTAGGATGTCTGTTATACCACCTAAGTGATAAAGAAATATTTGGCACTTTATGTACAGCTTGTGCATTGGGTTATCTATTGAGCCTTTATAGTATACACACTGTGAGCCACGGGAGAATTATTTAGATGATGACTGATACTTGTACGAGACTCAGGTAGTTTTTATATTTATTTGTGGTCTTATTTGAGCAAATTCATTCATTCATCTTTAGTAAACCGCTTTATTCTGGTCAGGGTGGATCTGGAGCCTGTCCTAGGAACACTGTGCACGAGGCAGGAATACACCTTTGAAGGGATGGCAGTCTATCTCAGGGCAGCATGCAGACACGTGCACACACCCAGACACATACACCCACACAAGGCAATACAGCCTATTGACATGTTTTTGAGAGGTGGGAGGAAACCAGGGGACCCAGAGGAAACTGACTCAGACATGGGGAGAACTTGTAAAACTCTGCTCAAACAGTAACACCAGTTCAGAATCAAACCAGGGCTGAGAACGCTACCCACTGCACCACCTTGCAACCATGATGTTTAAAAATGTGTTGTTTCTTCACCACTGCAATTGCCAATATGTTAATTTTGTCAAAATGTTCAGTGCCATCATCTCCCAAGTCATATCCCAATTCTCTGATTGTTCTCTTTGTCTTCTGACAGAGCGTCCAAAGATTTGGCTCCCTCGCAATCTTCGCCAGATCCTCCTCAAGAGAGTAGGGGAGAGTGTTAATCTGGTGATCCCATTTCAAGTAAGAATCAGCTGTCCTGACTTACATAAAATCTCATCCAAATCCATTTTTCCAGGTTGTGAACATGGAAAAGGTCTTATACAAGTTATACAAGGTACTGGACACTTGAATGAGCCTATAGTTGGTAGCTCCTTACTGCTCCTTGGCCTTCAAATAATGTGTTGCCCAGACTGAATCACTGCCTACTGTGATAATGAGGGTTAATTAGGACGGGAAGGGCTTGTTCTTGTTGTCCAGTAACTACACAGAGCTGTGCGGCTGAAACTTGATAATAGTGGATGCGTACAGACAGCAGCTTCGATACGTGTTAATGACATAAATCTTAACAGTTGTAAAAGCGCTCTTTATAAAAACAGCTGCTGGTACACACACACACACACACACACACACACACATACACAGGTTCTGAGGCAATCAGCTTAAAACTCCTGCATGCATGCATATCTGGTTCTACCACATAACATGGATTAATTTTACATTGGCATTTTACAGTCCTCAATCTATAAAGCCATATCTATCTATCTGTCGATCCACACACACACACACACACACACACACTGTGAATATATATATATTTTTTACATATTGTAACAAACCTAAGTGATAAAAAATGTGTTGTTCTTCAGGGAAAACCAAGACCAAACGTGACCTGGACAAAAAACGGTGAGCCTCTCGACCCGAAGCAGGTGAGCGTGAGAAACAGTGAAACCGACAGCATCCTTTTCATCAGGAGGGTAGAGCGTAATGATTCTGGGAGCTATGAACTCCGGGTACAGATTGAGAACGTGGAAGACAAGGCCACTGTGACCATTCAGATTGTGGGTATGTTCTTATGTACATTTTGTCATCTCAAAACACTGTAGGTTTCTCACGTCCCATTAGCTTTGGTATTCATTACTTTAGGACTCGCGTACATTGCTGTGAAACTAGCATTTGCTATTCAAGATTGTGGGTTTTTAATGATCATGCTGTGATTGTTTTTCTCTGCCAGACCTTCCTGGTTCTCCTCAGACCCTGAAGGTGGTAGATATATGGGGTTTCAATGTGGCGTTGGAATGGAAAGCACCCAATGACAATGGCAACTGCGACATCACCGGCTACACAATCCAGAAAGCTGACAAGAAGACTATGGTATGTACAACTCTATGTCCAAGCATTTGGTTTAGTACTGCTATATATATAGCCAAATGCAAATATGACATAGCCATGACTGCAAATATTGAGTATTGTGTGCAACTGACATTCTAATGGGGATTACACAGCAGCTTCTTGAATGAAGTTGAATGGGTGTCTATGTTATTACAAAGTGAATCAAACACTAAGTGGCTATACAAATCAAAACCCTATGATACGTAATGCAAGACTGCATCCTTGCAAGACTTGGAAATTTCCCCTGTATATCTGTGGCACTAATAAAGGATTATCTTATCACATCTTATATTTTCCAAATTGAATTTAATAGTCCACCTATCCAAAGTAAAAAGTCATGAACGCTCGACCCTAGTCTTGGACATCTATTCCTCTTAAGGGTTACTCGTTAATATTAAAAGTGACTTCATGTAGTTAGCTCAGGTCATAAAAAACTAGCCAGTTATCAAGCTTTCCCACTCTTTCAAATAGAGAGACAGAGCAGGAGAAAGACAAACCCAAAGGCAGATATGACTTGTCCTTTGTCCCTCTGTACTCTGAAATGTTGCCAGCGTCACAATAGCAGCTAAGCCCCTAAACACACCTGTATAATTGAGTAATGTATGTACAGAATGTGCAAGTGCAATAGTACTCTGGGTTTAAACTTCTCTTGTGACATGCTTGGCGACTTGCTTCGAATGCCTGTGAGGACAGGACAACATTTAGAGAAATCAAAAAGAGACCGAACTGCCAATATGACCCTCACCGCCCGTCATTTGTCAGCAGCTTTGCCCTCTCAGCACGGGGCAGGTATGCCCCCTGCTCACCTCTCCAGTAGCCTAATTTAAGCAATGTCAGTACTCCATGCTCTTCCTCTCGTTGTCTACAAGGTTAGTGGCTGAATATGAGTTACACCACTCATCTTTATTAGGTCCAATTTACTCTTAGTGCATCCAGAACAATGAGCTGGGAGGCTTGGGATCATCACATTTCACACGACAATATCCAAGTCAGAAACCAGAGACGTCCTGCTGCTAAATATAAAAGCACTTTAGGTCCCTGGTCTTGGAACATGCACAGAGAACTGCTATTTTATTCTCTTCAACTTTTGCTCGCCACATGGTCATGCTAATAGCGTTAGACTTAACAGATGTGTAATGTGACAGAGCAAACATTAAAGGTTGATGCTACATGCTTACATATTTATAAATGGTGATTTATAATACTGACAGCATGACAAGCTTTAGAGGATGCTGAATGACGATATGACAACTAATAAAAATGACATCCATTAGGAAAATACGTAAAAGCAGCTAGAACATCTTTATCTTTACAGTGATGGTATGTTACAAAGCACAGCCAAGTAAATGTGTCAGTGGTATCAGTGATTACACCATAGCGCTGCTAAATTCCCAATTCTGATTGCTCAGGTGGTATTGAGTAATTTTCTAACAGCAGCTCTGAAGTAGGGCCAGCTGTATTGAAGTCATAGGTTTAGAATAACATGGTAGTTCTTAAATAGTTTTGTGTGTATCTTAATAGTTCATTCACAGGGACTTATACGATGGAGGCTTAACAATAATTTAAGACTAATAATAAAATAATATGCACTATTATTT
This sequence comes from Scorpiodoras heckelii, assembly GCA_028566435.1. Taxonomy (NCBI): domain Eukaryota; kingdom Metazoa; phylum Chordata; class Actinopteri; order Siluriformes; family Doradidae; genus Scorpiodoras; species Scorpiodoras heckelii. The sequence continues at coordinate 5,777,455 of JAOVVH010000043.1, forward strand.
AACAAAAATGTAATCATTAATATGATGAAGCTTTCTGTAAGGAGACATTTAGCACTTATGGAAGGATTCTCTAGTGTCAGTGCTTTTTAATGACAGGGTGAGTTTTCTATCAGGGAAGAGGAGTTTGTGCTTTCTGGTTTCTTTGTAAGATGACAAGCCATGTTTTTTTTTCTTAATATATTTAATTGAGAGTAAAAAAGAGAGGCTGGAGAGGGAACAAGAGTTTACAGATGCAATAACAGGAGTGAGAACAGGAACACTATAATATTGTAATATGGGCAAATTTAATATTGTAATATTTCTAATTATGGCATGATTATAAATCAAATATAAGATCTTTAATGCTTTTATACCCATCCACCTATCCACCTAATCCACCCACACACACGTATACACAGAACCACAAAATGTTAAGAAAATGTATCTACCAAGCTTGAAAATAGTCAAAGAAATGTCTAGAAAGGGGTTTAACAATCATATGTTTGGTTTATTTTAATTTATAAGGCAATATTAAATAAATTTGACTATATTCAAAATATTTTCACTTGAAATTCTCTTTTCTAGTTTAGTCTGTATTCTGTAAAATCAAGGTCATTTTCTTGCCCAGAAAACTAAGGGGATGCACACATTCGCACTCAGCTCTATGTGTATTTGTTTGACAGGAATGGTACACGGTTTATGAGCAGTACCGGCGTACTAACTGTGTGGTGTCTGACCTGATCATGGGGAACGAGTACGTGTTCCGAGTTTTTGCTATTAACATGGTGGGCCTGAGTCCGGAGCCATGCCAATCTAAGGACAGTGCATACATCCAGAAAACAGGTGAAATGACATGTTTTTTTATTTTTAATGCATTTGTAGCTTGGAGTTACAATAAATATATAGACTGCAAATATTTATTCATATTAAATCAATATTAGTGTTGTACTGCATCATCACAAACATCTTGATATTACTCTGACCTTTTGTTCTAACCTAAGGCATTGAGTACAAGCCACCTAGCTACAAAGATCATGACTTCTCAGAGGCACCCAAGTTCATACAACCACTGGTGAACCGCTCGGTCATCGCAGGGTACAATGCCACACTCAGCTGTGCTGTAAGAGGCATCCCTAAGGTAAGCATATCTGATATATAACAGATAAGATCAGGAAAGCATTATTCTGGCTCATCACATCATTTCACCTGTATGCAGAATCTATCCTGGAGCTAAAGTTCTGCCTGTTCCTAAAGTAAATGTACTGATCGTTCCAGAAATGCTACCGATTTCCTTGACCTTTCCTTACTGTCCATTTTAATACTTAGCCCAAAATAACATGGTACAAGAACAAGATGGACATCACGAACGAAGCCAAATACCGCATGCTCAGCAAGCAGGGTATTTTGACTCTGGAGATCAGGAAGCCGTGCCCGTTCGACGGAGGCATGTACATGTGTAAAGCTGTTAATGCCAGTGGAGAGGACATTGTGGAGTGCAAGCTGGAGGTTCGCCGTAAGTACCTTACACATCACGCTTGACCGTTTTATTTCGTGCTCCAAAGTAAATAACGGAAAGTAAATGCAGACTGACACAAGCAAAGTGACTGTCCTGCTGTAATGATAAGTCTAAAATAATTATTTGAATACTTACATAACATTTCTGTCTGCTTCCTGTTTTATTACTGTACTATATAGCATTCAGTTAAATATGAGGTCATATATGAGTGTATTATCATATATGAATAGAATACCTCGCTATATTTACCGTATTTTCCGGACCATAAGGCGCACCGTATTATAAGGCGCAGTCTGAATTTCGGGGTCTATTTCTGTATTTG
>JAOVVH010000043.1:5834980-5852325 GCA_028566435.1 Scorpiodoras heckelii
GTCTCTGTCTCTCTCTCTGTCTCTCTCTCTCTCTCTCTCTCTCTCTCTCTCTCTCTCTCTCTCTCTCTCTCTCTCTTCTTATACTTATTGAGACCTTGCAGATGTTGTTTAACGTCATCCTCTCCACAAATGTCAGCATGTGGTGACGGACATGTGCCTTTGATTCCTGACTCCAGGAGTTACCTAATCAAGGCTGCTTCTTTGTGACTCACCCACGGTGAATGTCGAGAGGCTCGTGAAAAAAAAAAAGGGGGGAACATGAACAACATTCGATAAGAACGCCTTGGCCAAATGAAAATCGACACTGTATGCCACGAACAGCCATTCTTCATTTCTCTGTCAAACTTCAGAACATCCTGCATGTCAGAATAAAACTGTAGCTGTGGTTTGGTCTGGATGCCATGACAATGAAACGTATCAGAAATGAATGTGCCTGACTCATCCACATAAAGAACCATGCCATACCATGGTAAGGTGTCTAATCCTAACCATGCATTTGAAACCATATGCCCATTGAAAAATAAATTCCCAAGGCCACAGTGGTGCCAGGTAGCAGGGAAAGTTATGGTTCGGCATGAAGAAAAAGAAGGAGAATATAGCTATAAAGAAGAACATCATGCCGAAACGCTTTTCTCCTTGCAGTAGTTGCTGGGATGCAACACAGTACCATATTAAACTCTCTTTTAAAGTGGAAGAAAGATGAGGTTTTTTTAGCCTTCTTTTCTGCTGCTACTCATGCAAGTGGATTTTAATCTTTCCAAATTGCTTGTACATTGCTGTTGCGAGATCCTACTGTTTAATAACTCAATTAATTTATTTAATATAATATCAGGTTAATTCAATTAATAATATATGCTACACACCTGCATTCAGCACCCTGGATGCGACACATTCTATGGTTTGTTGCTTTGGGAATAATTTAGTCTATGCTCACAAAAACGTTTTTTTTTTTATTCCTTCCGAAATCATTTTGATATGCATTAAAAATTTGTCAATTAATTCTAGGTGAAATATAAACTTATTAATTGTGTTGTATCCTGATACAGACTGACTGTACTGTGTAATATGAGCTCACAGCTATGATCGGTTTCTCGACTGTCTAGTCCAACATTGATGTAAACGACTGAAGCCCCGCCCCTAATCATCTACAGTTGGCTTACACACAGCTACATCACAGTACCTTCAACCAGAAAATCAATCATGGTGAACTGTTTAACAGATGACAGTATACAAACCCCATTTCCAGAAAAGATTTCCCCTGAAAGCATTCGTAATTTTATAAACTGTAGATGGTGACAGATCTAAATTCTTTGCAGCCTTGTGCTGAGAGACATTGTCTTTGAACTGACTGACAATTCTCTCATGAAGTTTGGCAGAAAGTGGTGAACCACAACCCAAACCTAGCTTGCAAAGACTAAGCCTTTGGTGGATGCTTCTTTTATACTCAGCCTGGATGACCTGTTACCAGTTAAACTGCTAATTGTGGAACCTTTCAGTGTTACTTGTATAACATTTTCAACTTTTTTAGTGTGTCACAGGCATGATTTTCTACATCTGTCTATATTTATGTTTGTCTATGTAACAAATAGTATTAATTTCATCAGTGAACACAATCAAAAATCTTTTCTTTGTCCTTTTATTTGTTAAATAAAGCTTCAAGTGAATTAACAAATTACAGATTTCGGTTTTTATTGCATTTTTCGAAAGTGTCCCAACATTTCTGGAAATGGGGTTTGTTGTTTTTATGCGTTATCATGATGGCTGTTTTGCATCAAAGCATCATCATTACTTAAACCACTGACAACAAGCATGTTTCCGATGGAAACCAGAAGCACAGCCTGAAATGGTTTCCAGAAACTGTTTCAAGAAGAACCCCTTCAGAAAGCTGGAACTGACTAACCAACTAACCAAAGACATCTTGTGCAACCTTCATTTACACAAAATTAAACTGTCTCTGTTCAATATTTTAAGTGAGGAATCCAATATCTAGGTATCATCACTGTTCAGCAGCAGCTGATCTTTAGGATCTCCTAAGAGCAAAGTCAGAGGAATCTGATCATTTTCCGCAAAGAACAAAGACAGTAAAAAAAAGTGTTTAATATTAGATATAAAGCACCTGCTAATTACATATACTACTATATGATGCATATGCATGGGCAAAACTCTAAAAGCTATATTTTGGGAAGCTTTCTTTGTGGCCAACGTGATTGCACGCTTGCAAATTCGTAAACATTTGCACAACTCCATTGATATGAAAAGTTAGGGTTGGGGTTGGGCTATTGGTTATCGGTTAATTCATAGGGGAATAACAATCATTCTCCTTTGCTTGAATCCTTGTAATTTTTGCATCTGGTTATTGCGTTTGCAGCTTCGATATGAAATGTATAGACCCGATTGTTTGAAATGAATGATTTGAAATATAGGAATATTTTGATTTATAGATACTTTGCAATAAGAGAGATTTTTTTTTGGACATTCAGTATGACACCAAGGCTTTAGAACATGCAAATAGACTATCTTTAGTTTTCCATAAAAGGCAATCCTTTCTGCCTGGTTAATCCGAGTGAGAGTAGCCAACTTAGTACTTCTAGGAGAGTGCATGTGTTAGCTTTATCATGCCCCAGTTGTTGGCTGCCATGTAATGAGAAATAGCTAGTGGGTGGGTATTGAGAATGATTAGATTGAGAGAAAATGGGATACATTCAAAAAAGGTTATGGTTTGTCCCAATTCCGGCTAGTAGTTTGACTTGAAATTGTAAAAACAAACAAAAACAACAAGCACTATCTCTACTGTATGTGTAGTACCTCTAATCGCAAACTCTTTTTTTTTTAACTTCCCGACTGAAAAGATGATCATTCCTCAAATTCCTTCCTACCGTGTTGCAGAGGTCATGGTCAAGCTCCTGTGACTTTGAGTGCGACATTCATTCTGTGGCAAATCTCCCAGAGGACTCATTCGCCACCTAACCTAATTGCAACACATTATTTCCGTCGTTCAAAAGTTCCATGTTAAGGGCCATTGCTTGTTGTCATTCACCTCCTCAGTGAGGTTGCTGTGGCATTTCATTAGGTTGGTTTGAATATATTTGAATGGCAGCTGTATTGTTTTCTCGCACTACCCAGATCTCGAGAGCTTTCTCTTGCCAAAAACTCAGGTAAACGTACATGCGTAAAAACATGTTCTGTTCCTCGGAATCGGAAATCAATCCACGTCAATAGACATGTTACGTTTTGAGGAGCAGCTCAGTGGCTAAACTACCTACCTACCTACTTTGTTTCTTGTATTTGTGTAGCAAATTAAAGAAGATCTTTTATTAAGAACACACACGGCAACAGATTCCTGGTGTTTTTGACTTACCTTCACGTTGCGAAGAGTTGGGCGCCGGACCAGAGGTCCCATTTGATCGGGTACGATGTCCACACCTGCTCCAGATCCGTGGATTTCTCCCTGCACATGGAATTCGGATATCTGGCTGAGTTGTGGAGAGGGTGCAGCAGGGCGCCAGCTCATCTCCTGGAGACCCTGCTTTACATTTCAAATCGGCGCTCATCCAGAGATTTCCATACCATCCATTTGAATATTTTCCACTCACAGAGGAAGGCAATAAACACAGTATTGGGCAGTCACAGAGTCTCACAGAATTGCTCATAGAATTGCTGTCAATATCCATATGGTACATCAGTCAATGAAAATGCTATACAGATCCATATAAAGCTGTGATGCATTTAAAATAGGCTGCAATGATCACAAACGTTAGAGCAGGAAATAAAGATTTATAGTGCATTTCACAAAGCAGAGCAAACCAGCAGAAACATGCATGCCTGATAAACAAGCGCTGTCATGTACATCACAGATTTTGATGGTGATATGTCATGACTGCTGTTTTTCCTGCACAGGCTCTACTCGGGTCCTGACCTCCTGTAACCTTTTATGACCTTCCCTGTTCCCGGAAAAAGGCAAACCATTCCTCACCTCTGTGTTGACCTATGAAGCTCACTCACGTCACTCAGTGGTATTGTCTGGAGCTGAATTAAATCAGCATAGTTGATTGCGGTTGGAGTTCAGCGATGGTTCTTTTACTCATTTTGTTCGGTCAGTAGCCTCGGAAAGGTGCAACATAAGAAACGGAAAGTTGTTACGCAATAAAGGAAGGCAAATATTTTAAACAAGATATCAGTAAGATCAGTAGCATGGATGTGGAATTTCACATGGCATTTATAGGATATTAATGTTCGCTTTATCAAGGAAACAATCACTGAACTAGTTTTTGCTTCTTTCTATTTGCATGCTAATGAAAATTTCTGTGTTTATTTAAATTTCCATTTACATGATGCATAGTTTTAATGTATACAACACAGTATCTGTTCCTTAATGGTAAAATATCAGTGTAGATGATCACATGTATGGAATAAAACATTTGGGAGTTGGGGTGGGAGGTGATGCATGCGGTTACAGGAAAATAATCAACAATGGAGTAGTTTGATGTGGCCTGACACAAGCTGTGTCTACCCACTGTGCCACCCTCATTTATTACATGCATTGCAAATGTATTTTTCCAGTAATATGCAGAGCTACACAAAATAGTAAACTAGTGTGCAGGAAACTAGTCCTAGTCCAGTTGTCTATTTGGAAGTAGCCTATTTGTGTTAATCTGTTATAATCATAATCTGTTGTCGCTTATTACTGTTATCCAACTTTTAAATGGTACAAAAGCAATATTACACTCAAGGTTGTGCTGTTATACTGAATATCAGCACGGCTGTGACTGACTTTGGCCGAAGTGTAGCTGTGCCGATATACAGAGTAACAGCACGACTCAAGATTGAAAACCATCAAATCCTGTTTTGGAATTGCTTCTTGTCAAACTTTGTGCATAATAAAAGACAACGTGAATATTATCAGTCGAGACCAAATCAAATTTAACAAGAACAATGTCCGAGAACAAGTTCAAATCAGTACAGAGAAAGTCTTGAAACCGGACTTAAGTCTGCACATTACTATAGAATCCATAATGAGAATGAGTGCATTGACATATAATAAACATTGAAACGTAAAATATTGATAGAGCTTCTGTTATAGCAAATTAGTCAACACCAAGCAAAATTGAGAATTGAACAGATCTGTGGTATAAAAAAAGTACTGAATAAAGGTATTTGAAAACAGCTTCATTCATTCATTCATTATCTTCCGCTTTATCCCGCTAGTCGGGGTCACATCGGGGTTGGGAGCCAATCCCAGCGTCATCGGGTGAAAGCGGGGTACACCACGGACAGGTCACTAGTCCATCGCATGGCCAACACACACTCACACCTACGGGCAATTTAGAGTGACCGATCAACCTAAAATGCATGTCTTTGGACTGTTGGAGGAAACCGGAGTACCCGGAGGAAACCCACACAAGCACGAGGAGAACATGCAAACTCCACACAGAACGGCCCGGACCGGGAATCAAACCCGGATCGTCTTGCTGCGAGGTGACAGTTCTAACCACTACACCACCGTGCCCCCCTTGAAAATAGCTCATGAGTGCTTAATTATAAAGTACATTCTCATATTTCTGCCTTATATTGTAGCTATTACTTGTTTCTGGAAACATGCATTACATGACCCTTAATGTCATATTTTGCCAGTATTTTAAAATGTTAGTTATGATAATGTGATTTTAAACCCATCTGAATGTCCAATTTACTTCTCATTGTGTTCATATTCTGATAATATGTCCCAAATTCCCCAAACTATTTTCATTTCATCATTTTTAGTACTACTGTCTTTATAGGCTTCTTATCATCTTTTTACCTGACATACAGTAACTAGCTAGTATTTTGGAGTTCGCACTTTAAAATAGAGCAAAATAAGACCAGTCATTTTTTATTATGATGCTTTAGCTCTTTATATATCTTGTGTTGAGACAGCATGCTGAAAGCACCATTAGCGTTACAGTCATTTTGATAATCATTAATTAGCCATCACATTTCCAGAAACTAGTAATTATTAAGGAGGAGACATTAAGAAATGAGAGCATTAAATACAGTTGTTGACTAAACATAGCTAATAATTAATGTCTAAAATGTGACCATTTAATAAACTGCAGTGTTATTATCTAAATTTGATAACAGTGCAACAAATTAATACTATTAAATTAATTAATGAATTCAAATGCTTTGGTTTCAAAATGAGATTTCCTGACAACCCCCCCCCCATTTATAAAAAGTGGATGAATGTGACGCATTTTACACCCTGTTTTTATCAGTGTTTTATTAAATCTTTTTTATCCTCAAGGCTTTCATCCCTGGTTTGACTTAAAGAAACCACTCTCACTGATCTTCAAAGGACTTGCAGCTCATCAGGATGTTTTATGCAAGAGTCACCAAGGGCAGATATGAGTCAACATCTATTTCTGGTTTAGTTTCACATGGCAGTGCAAATCAAATCACACTTTGTGCATTATCTACAACCTGTCAAGCATTTAACTAATATCAGTCACATTGTCCTTATCACAGTGTTCTGTTTTCATTTTATGATCCTTTCGGTTTGTGAAATTGCTTAAGAACACTTTTAACGGTGGCACAGACTTTGGTCAGACAAAGTATCTTTTTTTTCTTTTCTTTTTTTATCTTTTCTCTTTGCTCAAGATGTCAGGACAGCCTTCTTGCAGGATGTCTCAGAGATCTGATAAAAACAACAATAGCACAGCCTCTACAAATAGCTCCAAAATGTCCTTCTAAGAATCCAAGAAAAACGGCATTTAACCAATCAAATCAGTGCTAATCCATTTCACATAACAAGCTCTCAGTATTATAAGGTTTCTTTGCTGACATTCTGAACGTCCTCGTACATTATTAACACAGCTAATAGAAAGTTTAATTTAGAATTATAAAATAGAAACAAATGAGGCTAACTAGCATCCATGGACATTAAGGACAATCTAATGATTTATAATAATGTACTTTCATTCTATTTGCGTAACACTGTTGTACTTTCGAACTCACCTTATCAGTCAATATCACTGAAAATAATGAAAAAAATTAATGAGAGAAAACACTTTTCTTCTTCCTGTGATCTTCAAATATACCAACTGTTTCACAGGGTGGGATGTGTTCATGTAACAGTGTCTAATGAATGTTCTGGCTGATGTGAAATGTACATTTTGTCATGAGCAAGTCATGAGTCCAGGATTCACACATTAATGTATTTTTAAACGTTATATATTTCATGGTTAAATGTACTTACAGTGGGGTTAAGACAAGCAAAAATGATGTAGTGTTGTAGTACTGTAGATACATAGGTTCGTTTGTTTTCTAAATTATTTCTATATTTCAAGTGAATTCTCTAAAACATTAAAAAAAGACGATCCGAGGACCGGAGTTAAGAATCTCTGCATTGTGCAGTGTGCTGATTTTTCTAAAATTAGACCCAGGACATTAGCATTCATTCATTCATTCATGGATGTTGAGTCAATGCCAGGAGCACTGGGAATGAGATGGGAATACACCCTGATTGGTAACCCAGTCCATCGCTGGGCTAACATTATGATGTAATTTATCCAGAACTAAAATACAGTCCGATCCATAAATATTTGGACACAGAGTTGACACGTTATTGCTTTTTCATCTGCCTACCACAGAATATTAAAGTTGAAAGTAAATAATGAATTTGAGCAAAACTTTCAGGCATTCAGCTTTAATTTGACAATATATACACCTACGTCGAGTGAACAAAGCAGAAATTACAGCACTTTTTATATGTACAGGTACAGTATACGTGCATAAAAAGTCGATATTGCGTTCGAAATATGCTTCGGGTCATTGTTCATCTGCACTGTGAAGCAGCATCCAGTGACTTCTGAAGCCTTCGAAGCCGAATCTGAGCAGATAATATAGCCCTGTACACTGGGAAATTCATCATCATGCTGCTTTTGTCAGCAGTTAAGTTATTAATAAATAAAATGAGACATACAAGTCAACGCCATGAGATGAGATGGTATGCTTCAGATCATTAGCAGTTCCTTCCGTTCTTCATACACTTCTCTTCCTATCCTTCTGGTACAAGCTGATGATCTTTGGCTCATCTCTCCATAGGATATTGTTCCAGAACTGTAGCGTCTTATGGCACAAGTTTTATATCACCATTGTAAGAAATTTTCATTCATCTACTACAACAGCTGTTTTTCCAGGGTCTTCTAGGCCTTTCGGTGCCTCTGAGCTCAACCTCAAGTTTATATGGCCACACCTGCTATCTCTCTGATGGGTGTGTTTTGATTGTTCAGCCTAATGACGGCTACGTTCCCTGGCAGAAAGGGATCTTCAGACTTCATACTGAGAGTTAACAGGAACAAATTCAGATGCCACACTTGAAAGTCTAGACCTTTTATCTGCTCACTTGAAATAAGGAGTTAGTAACACACACCTGTCCATGGAACATCTGAGCCTTTACTGTAGAAGATAGATGAAATAACCATAACTGTGTCTGTGTCCAAATATTTATGGACCTGACTGTACTCAATTATTAAAATGAGCTAGAGAGCCATTCTTACCTCAGATCGTAACTTACGGTTATGCAATTCTGCAAAAAGAAAAAAAGAAACAAAATGACAACAAAAAACCTGATATGCAAAATGCACCTATAATGTTTTAATAATAATAATAATAATAATAATAATGCATCATAGTTCCGGGTTATTTTCAGCATTTGTCCTTTTTAATCTGGATAAATATATTAATATTTGTGGTTGTGGCTAAATAATTTGTTATTAAAATATATTTAAATGTATTCAGTCTGTTTTGTTTATGTTACTTCACTGTTTTCTTATTTTTATGAAGCACGTTGAGATCAAAAGCTTATGAAAGTTTTATATACACAGTAAAAACAAAACAAACAATAAAAACCCTCTTCTTTTCCATATTATAATTATCAAATAAGACCAGAGCTGGAGCTGGGAGGTGACCTAAAAGCACGTTTGAAAAAAAAATCCAAACAAAACCCAATGAAAATGCTGAATAACTAATTAAGCAAATGTATTTATTATAACAATTTTGCTCAAGAAACTGCTATAGACTTTTTTTTTTTTTTGATAAAGTGATGAGTGAATACTCATGAAACATGAATATAAGAACTTGAAACCACACTCAAGTCAACGTGGTCTAATTATCTACAGACTGATGTCATACAGCACAGTTCATGTTACTTGATAAGACTATGACCCCTGACACACATCCCGAATCCAGAGTTATCCTGTCGTAGCTCAGCAGGCAGAATAACAGGCGTAACGTTAGAGTGTTAAATATCTTTGGTGTGCCGGTGGGATGAAAAGTGCTCAAGGCCGGATTGTGCTGTAGGCTCACAGACGCTGCTGTAATTACCTGGGGACAAAAGGATGGCATCTGTGAAGCGGCTAGTCGGGGTTGGGAGGAGGTGGGGCGACAAAGATGCTGTGTTGCATCGTGGGAGGAGCGCACGCATCTGTTTACGTCGGCATGTAGGAGGATGAGTGCGTCTTCTTCCGCCATTCACCTGTTATGGAAACTGTGAGTTGAAATGCAGCAACACTATCCACAAAAGACTTTTTTTTTTTTTTGAATCCCTGCTTTCTTTGCGACGTTGTTTTGTCCTCACTTGTCTTCATCGCTGGCTTATTTTTTCTGAGCAAAATACATAGCAGCACTGTTAATAAAATGCAAGTCAGAGATTCAAAACTGCAGTGCCTATGAACAATATTAGTCTTAGTTTGCTTGAGATAATCCCTATTGACAGTCCTGTTTGCAAATATGCATTGCTCCTGACATGCTTTGATGGATATCATGAGCTCCTGCAGTAATATCAGCATGGACTGGGTTTATTGATCTGAGCTACAGCCATTGGACCAGCACATGGAGTGCTTTTGTTATTGATACACATTTGCAAGTGCAAATCTAAATCATTTTGCCAAACGGCTAAGAAACACAATGCTTTCGTTTGTGATTTTTGCCCGAAGTCAATCAGTCAACTTTGCATCCTTGTATAACACTTCTGACAATTGGCTTCGACCATAAATATCACACAAAATACACTGTAATGAACATGTGAGGTCTCACATGGATCCGAGATAAGACACTGACTTCGACATGATCCTAGATTCTACCTGCAGTTGCTAAGCAACATCCGCCTCCGGCCTCTCGCTCGGCCTTATTGGACATCGTTTCAGGCACAGCAGCTGCCTCATTGGCTGAGACGAAGTTAATAAACTTTAGTCGAGACCTCCCTTTTGCTGAAAAAAAAAAAAAACCCCAAAAGAGCTTCAGTGAAGAGATTCTCATCAACGACCAAGTGTGACAACAATAAAAAAAAAAAAGAAGAGAAGAGAGCGACGTGTGAGTGCAGCAGTAGTCAAGATGCTTAGCCTGGAGATCAGTGCATGAATAGAGATGGAGAACTGGCAGTCAGGTGCCAAGTGCATGTTTTTAACATCATACGAACTCCGATTAGTGTCTGTCTACGATTCAGAGAACTCCAACAGCTGATGATGAATATGAAGTGAAGAATGGTATGTACAGTGCAAAGATCCATTACGTTACACCATATGCTCTCACTCTGTGGTCCATGAGATTGTTCTCATTTATTCCTGAAAGGAAAAAAGGCCTTAACATAAAAATTATGTTGCACAAGATACACAGGCAGCTTTGCCATTGAGCTTAATGCACGAGGAAACCATAGAAACTCTGTAGATCAGAACAAGCAAACATGCTGCTGGTTCTCTTCTGAGCTGAACTCCTTTACTTTCTTTTCCTTCTTCTTGATGATTGTCTAACAAGCTCCGAGCTGATGTTTTGTCTGGTGCAGGGTTTATGAACTCTCACAGGAAGTGTCCATCGTCTGTCTGATACACTCTCAGTGGAAGCCAGGACAGGACCAAAAGCTCTGACCATGGTCATTAAATCCACTCATGTAACTCACAAAACTAATACACATAAATAATGTCATTCTGTGTAATTGCAACTGATCACAGCAAGTTTTCAGTTTTTTGAATTAGTCACTTTTAGTCTTTCAACAACAAAAAAAATACAGTTTTTAGTTTTTCTCGGATTCATTTGTCCAACCGAGTTTTAGTCAGTGAATATCATATCATTAAACTGTAGCAGAACAAACCAAACCAAGCCACAAGTAAATACTGTTCACAGGTAAAATCTTCCATTTCTAAGGTATAAAACATAAGATTCATGTTAATGGACAAGACAGCGATTTTCTCCCAGATTTCTTTCCCATCAGCTAGCTGACTGATAATTAGCAGCTCCTCCATTTTTAACTGACCAAAACTAGCACATTCATACATAACTTCTTGTTTTCTACTGGCACACAAGACAGATGCTCATGAATTCACAGGACGGTTCACCGAGATAAAGCCAAAGCGATGTGGAAGTATCTGCTACTAGAAGCAAATGCACTACTACATCCTTTCCTCTTCATTGAATTTGCATTTCTGTTGGGTGATAATGTGCTTGGTCTGATGGCGGCTGTAACTGAACAGAAAAAAAAAATCCTACGAAAGTGTAGTTTTCAGGTATTTCCTGTACCGTCATATCAGGGGGTCAAAAAAAAAAAGAGCAAATGTTACGAAAACCTACACTGTAAATGTTGGGGTGTTTGTCATAAAGCCAATGCAGCTTCTTTCAACAATCTCTACATTCAATACTAGTTGGATAAATGGCCTCAGAGACATCTGTACCTCTGATGATCAGGAACCAGGTAGTCTGGTACTGTGAATGTGGCAAAGATCTACTTACGTTCAGAGAAAGAGCCCGTTTGACTGACATCACAACTGACCAATCATAGACCTTTTCCTGTTTGTATAAGCAAGCATAGCAGAACCTCCTTCACCACTGACATAAAAAATTCTGGGAACCCTTTTCAGTCCAATGAATATGTCATGTATATCATGAAAACGCTAATTAGCCAACCAGAGGAAGACCTTCAGGGTCCTGAATCTGGTTGCCAGTTATTGTACAAAACATGATACTCTGTGACCTGTTGTTAATGTTTGAAGTTGAGAGTAGTAAATGAATAAAAGTGTTTCCATTTGTGGTGTAAAAATCACACCAGGTCTGGTTTATTTGTGGCATCAAAGGAACTATTTGTGCAGGAGAAAAATGGCACAACCGGATATAATGAGCAAACTTGGATCTGGCAAACCCATACGGTGCATGATTTTAAAGTTTACAGCACACACGGCGTTTAAGGGTTTCTGATGGGATGCCAACTTCAATTCTCAATTGTTTTAGTATCTAGTAATCTAACAATGCTATTTATATGATCATTCGGCTTCGTTAGGAACATTTTCGCCCTGAAAATAGAAAAAAATATTCAATGAAAATGTATCAATGATTTTATTAATAAGATGTATTAATTGACAGCTTGTAGAATAAAATCCTAACAGCTAAACATCCAAAGGTTTGTACTCAAACCTAGACATTTTATCTAATCATATTTATCATTGAACATGTAAAAACATGACACTAGAAAAGAAGTTTTTCATGATGTGTGGCCCTGAAGCAAATTTTCCAAAACAACCAACTGCACATTTAGCAAAAGTGTCCAGAGCGTTTTATTACAAAGTCTTGACTTACAGGAAGTTTAAATTGTTAAAAAGATTTAAAGGGTTTTTTTTAAAAATGGAAACAACGAAACATCAGGAACTAAGAAAAAAACAAAACATTATTTTTCATTCGACACTAGACTGAAACTTTGTACAAAGTTATTTTAATATAATTAAAAAGCTGTACATTTTAAAAAACATTCACATCTACACAGTCTGGTTTAAACACATAGGACGTCTCGTCTCCTCAAATCTCCTCACAATGTCCATAAGGCAGACGTGTGTGTGTGTGTGTGTGTGTGTGTGTGTGTGTGTGAGCGATCAGTGCATGAGGCTTTCAGACGATGTGTGTGGTGTGTGTGTTTAAGTGGTTATGCTGGATAGACTTCACATCCTCTTTGTGACTTTCCTGAACAGGGCAGCGGGACCCAGAAATGTTGATTTAGGCTTATAGGGGCCGAGCTTATGGAGGTTTCCCTCTGAAACGCTGCGCATCACTCTCCTGCTTGGCTCGTTCTCTAAAGAGTGAAAGGACAAGATGAAGGAAAAAAAAAGAGAAGAGGAAAACAATCAAATTGTTGCGAGAAGTTTGTAAATAAAAAAAAATTGAGAAAGCATGACGGATCAGTAGTAAGAAGACTGGGAGGGAGACTTCGAGAGTAAGAGTCGGTGGGAAACGGGAGGAGCCTGGGAATTGTTTTTAGCTGAGAGTTTAACAGCTGTCAGGTGGCCAAGCCCTAACACTTCATTAGCACTTAGACAAACATAATAGATTATAGAAAGGCTTAATAAAAAAAATCCACAAGGGATGATCGTGCTTCACTTCTATAATAAGGACAGAGCCCGAAGGAATGAGTTCTGGACAGCTGGAACCTAACTCTTAGATTAACTGAAGATGTCAGAGATGGGATTCAATTAAAAGACATGTAAAAGTAGTTGCATGAAAGATCACGCTTACCTCCAAAGCGTCGCACACGGAGTGGTTTTGCGGTATCAGAGGTGTCGCGCTTAATACGTTTAGGAGCTGCGGCACCCTGGGTAGTGTCTGGGCCCATCTCTTTTCCAATGCTGGAGGAGGGCACAAACATACACATAGGACTGTAAGTATCCTCTGCTTATATATCAGGAGTGGACATCTAACACAGACGTCTTGGACAAGCAGATTCGCTACCTGGACTATAAATATTATATTTGTATTTGCCAGAGGACTAATTAGTTTAAGAACTAGAGTAAGAAAATAAAATACTTCTTCTTAATGGAAAAGAAAAAAATCTGATATGTTGCTGTGTATAAAATTAAGTCTCTCAATGCTCCAACTAGCTTTCAGTGCTCACTAGCTCTCATTAGCTCCCAGAAGTTCTCAGTGCTTCTGAATCCTGCCACCTGCTGCACTACACACATCAGCTGCACCATGATATAGTGCACTACGGAATGGTTTTAACTAGCAGGGTTAATTAACACTCATAGGAGACAGATGATCTTTTCAGAATCAGGAAAGCACAAGCCATTATATTACAAGCAATTACCAAGTGGCTAAACTCAAATATTTTTACATGTGATGTACACACAGGGATTTCATAGACTTTGTGACTTTTTATCAAGGTGCTAGGTGATCATCCATTCGTTCATCTGCCTTAATGCACTTAACCAGCTCGCCATCTTTCATTAGATTATGTTAGCTATTACTTTTTAAGTCTACTTAGTTAGGTTTTAGGAAATCAGAACATAAGACAGGGCAGCACATTGTAGCATATTCTCGAATGGTGGGCTAGCTAAGAAATTTCTTATTTGTACAGATTAATTTGATCAGGTTTGATTCATACAAAAAAGAAAAAAAAAACTTATCCATACAATGTCAAAGTTGGGCAATTTTTAAAACATTTACCATGTGTGAATTCATTTAATTAGTGAACACTGACCAGTTGAGCTTGCGTTTGCCCTGTGCTGCTGATGTCATGGCCATGTAGGATGGTTTGGATCTCTGCAGGTCGAGCAGAGACGGAATCTCCAACCTACAAACCACAGAATGTCATTAACCTCCGGCTTTCTGAACACGACAAAGAACGATGTATGTAGCACTCGGTTTAAGTTCAGTGCTTTCCCTACAGTGTGCATTTTGAGTAATTCTCTTTCTCTACAGTCGTCTACCTGTTAGGGACCTTGTTGGCATTGTTGGCACGCAGCACACGGAGTTGACTCAGGCTTGAACCTCCAGGAAGATCAGGTGATTTGGGAGACAGGATTATTGTGCTGTTAACCTGAGTTGTCTCCTCCTCTTGTTCGTCTATGCCCACGTCGAAGGTGGAATCGGGGTGGATGGAGATTGGAGCATTGGGGGCCTGTGTCTCAGGTGTGTTAGGCAGTGGGTACATGCCCTCTTGACGCAGCACCTCCTGCAGGCCTGGAGGACAGTGAGGCGTCTCGGCACCTTCACATCCTGAACCAGGCTTCACGGGAGAAATGGCCAGCTTCCTCCTGATTGGCATTTTAGGCACATGTTCCTCTCCAGGGGTAGGGCCTGAAAGGGAAACAAAGAAAATTACATATTAATACAATTACACAAGCTTATACATGGAATTATACATAAACAAAAATACATGCTAAAATAAGCAGTCATTAGGTAATTATGTTAAGTTGGTTCAACTCATTTACTTAAAATAAATAAATAAATAAATAAATAGGACTGTCTCTGAAGCAGAAGAAACCCAAGTACAAAGCCAAGTTAGGTAAGACAGGCTGATCTTTCAGGGCAGCGCCTTAAGATAGATGCTTTAATAAAATTGTTAGGTTTGTTGATTAGGCTATTTACCACAAGGGGACATTCAGGTTTTCCTAAAGGCAGACAGCTATGCATTAACCCACGCTCTTGGCCTTTCAACTAATGGAACTGCATCTACTCCTGAGATTTCTGAAAAAGCTCACTTTAAGTTCAAACAAGGAGGAAAGCCAGTCTGCAATGCTAGTCAATTCCAGATCTATTGGAAACCGATTGCCGAGTTCATTTTTTCCTAGTTAATTTATTTTTGTCAATTTCCGGTTAAACAGGAGCTGTGTATTTTCACCACAGTACACACTATTTTAGTATACTTACATGACACCTAATCAACAAATTGATTTATTACGTATATTTAACCTCAAGGAACATAGGTTCTTAGTGTGTGCCATATTGCAATTAAGTTTGTAAGTCATTCTTATCCCTTCTACTATACCATTCTTATGCGTGTGGACCTCCAAATCGATGCCAGCTCTGTGACACACATGACTTGTATCCTTACGCTGAATGAATTATCACTGCTGTATACATCCATGCAAATCTGCCACACATTCTATATCAATATTACAGTTGTGCAGTCTGGAGTTGTACACATGTTGTGAAGTGTGCAAACAGGGAACTGGAATAAAGCATGGGTTTTTCAAAGGCTGCTAGCTGTGTGTTTCCACTATGCAGATGTGTCATATTCAGTGTGAAACCGTCACATTCGGCAAATGAATGCACAGTCGGAAAAAGGCAAACCCAATCGCTGAAGATTTGAACGGAATCGCAAGATCCTGATCAAGTTCCTCTCCCTTCACTTCTTGAAACAGTACACGGAGTACAGGCACGCACCGAAAACGGATGATGACTCACACATTCATTCATGCTACTCCCAGTCCCCCTTCAACCACGCTAGCACTCTATATAACATATGTTCAAGTTTATTCATAGACCCGATGCTCCTATCCGGAGTAGTTCTATATGCATCCACTACTGAATAATTTAGCTATTTTCATCACCTGGTCAGATGAGTCAGGAGCAGTGCACCTGACTGGAGAGGAAAGTGGGAGAGAGATGGAGTGAAGCTCGGGGAAGAAATAGAATGAGAAAGACAGACCAGAGGGGGGACTGTTCGTGTGTCTATGTGTATAAAAACCTCAAATCAGTAAAAGTATCGTCCAGACAAGGTATTTAACAAAACACATGCTCTCATGGGTAACGGCTTTCATCCAGTACGTGTGTGTGTTGCTGTTGAAGAGCTCTGACACCGAGTATCGAGCGCTGAAGTATGCTGGAACATGTCTGACTCACGGATAGAGTCGGGGGGAGGGGAGAACATGTGCAGATATACAAAGATGAGCTGTGATTGATAAAGACAGAAGCTGTATCCTTTAAGAGAAATCGGACTGCCTGAACCGACAGCATGCTGCTGTAACGGCTAACTGATGCATACACCCTTATACGGGGCACTGGGGGGAGAAAAAAGTTTTAGTAAACACATATTAGAGATGAGCTCATTGGAAGCTGAGCCCTAGATGCCCTGCTTGATGTTCTCTGATAGAAAACAGCACTCGTCTACGTCACTGCTGGAGCTGAATGACAATAACACACACTGGTCTCTGTGAGTGTGATGAGCACAAACACTCCCTGCAGGATGATAGAAGACTGTGTGTCAGAAACGCGGTGTAATAGCAGACAAGGTTGAGAGGTTGGGGTTTTATGTGTGTGTGCGTGCGTGTGTGTGTGTGTGTGTGTGTGTGTGTGTGTGTGTGTGTGTGTGTGTACACGCCAGAGTGCTCTGGATGCTGCGTTTCTGGATGATGGGATAAATACATGCATGAAGTTCTATTTCTGGGGGAGAGAACGGCTTGGATTAGGGTCGCCTGGCTGCTGCCTCCCTTCCTCTCGCCATGCTGGCGATCCGGCTGCGTTTCACATCGTACGTGACTGAGCCTCTCAGCTCGCCGCCTGTCCCCTCCTTTTCCGCTCAGCAGAGATTTTATGAATGAGACTAGGAGAAGAGC
>JAOVVH010000043.1:5852360-5869015 GCA_028566435.1 Scorpiodoras heckelii
GGGAGGGGGGGACTGAGAGTGCGACAGGGAGGGAGGGGTAGACAGAGAGCTTCTCTCAGAGTAGAGGAAAATGAGACTGCAAAGAAGGATGGACAAGAGAGAAAACAAGCGAGATTGCAAAATAAATCACTGGTAGAAAGGAAGAATGCATAAGCGCTGATGTAATTAAGAATTATGAAAACATTAACAAATGAAATGAAAACGGAGTTGGAAAAAGACACAGAGATTATAAGAGAAGGCATTTGCAAAGCATTGCCCAGAACTGGATTCATTTCACATTATTTTATATCAAAAAACAGCCACTGGGGGACAAGGAGGAAACCATCAGGGTATGTTTTAAAGGGTTTGGCTTTCTTAAATGTATTCCTAAGTGAATGATAAACCGGACTTTTACAGAACGGATATTTTGAAATCCAAGAAATGTGGCACGATGCGGCCAAGAGCAACGATTTATCCATTGGTCAAGTATTATGATTTATTCCTAATGCACAATTTAGAAGTCAGTCATATAAGGATATATATATATATATATATATATATATAATAGGTCTCAGTGCTGGAGATTATTTCTTTTCGCAATCATTTCTCAGCCTCACTGGCTTATGTTTTCCCCCTCTCACCCAGTACAGACCCCAACTGGGACCTAGTGTGTTCCTGTATTTCCCCACAATGTGTCTCAATCAAATGAGTAACACCTGTTCTGTAGCAAATATCATTACGGCCAATTTACTGAGCCATAACTCTTGCCGTCTACCATTCCCCAAAAGATTTCCTCCCCTTTTCTCCTTTTCCTCTATATAAAACCGCTGCGAGTGTCAATTTATTATGTCAGCTGTGCAAAGGAACCATGCATCAATCCAGGAATACTGAACATTTTGTCTCTCATTTTGTCAATGCTTGCTGTTTCACTTAGGTGATAATTTCACTTTTCATTCGCGGTTTATTTCATGGGGTTTTAACATTATTTCATCAGCATTAACTAATTGCAACTTCGATTCAATGTTGAATACTGATCTAATCTAACAGTACAAAAAAGCAAGAAAAACTATAAAATGTCTGCTGAAACCAAATAGTAAGTTGTAAGTGTTCAGAGTGACGTGAAGATACAATTGACAGCAAAGTGTTTGCCACTGTGATGGAACTGTCTCCCTCTCTCTTACTCAAAAACACACAAACACAAGCAACATGAGTAATGCTTGTGTCACTGGTGGCTGGATTAATGACTGAAGCTGAAGCATGCTGAAGTGGACTGTGGGGAAAACAGAGAAGAGGATTGAAGGGACACAGACAGAGCCGTGACACACGGCGAAAAATATGACAAAAACAAGGAGCGGAATACTACACTTTTTATACAGCTCCAGCCACGTGTAATATACGATCTCCATAAAAAACTAAACTCACCCTTTCCATTTCCATTACCTTTTTAGTTTTTGACTTTTCTAAGAATGGTGAAGGTACATCATAATAGTGAATGTATTAAATTATATATACAGATCTAAAAGAAAACATAAAAGACACACTGAAATTATGATGCAACCTTACCCCAAATATATAATTCCTTCACTTCTGTGTTAAAAGTTTATTAATATTTTAGTAATATTACGTACTAGAAAGATTTGTTTTGTTTGTTAGTTATATTAATGAGCATTCGACTTGCTCTCATAGACAGGTCCAACCTTACATTCATCACTCGTAATTACTCATCTTTCCCATTAGCGTTACTGTAGTGACTGAATAATACAACTGAAATTACGCTTAAAGATGAGCAACTGAATAAAAAGCTACAAGTAAGAGTTTACGTAAGTACTAAAATAAACAGAGAGTAAAATACAGCACTAGAGTGATGGCATACAAGCACATATATGTATGTGTATTTACCTTTTGGTGAGCTAGAGAGTTTAAGCCGCTGAGAGACTC
Source organism: Scorpiodoras heckelii (assembly GCA_028566435.1). NCBI lineage: Eukaryota > Metazoa > Chordata > Actinopteri > Siluriformes > Doradidae > Scorpiodoras > Scorpiodoras heckelii. The sequence continues at coordinate 5,854,278 of JAOVVH010000043.1, forward strand.
GGCGTATGTGTTTCTCTGCACCTGGATAGAGTTAAGACCGAACTCTCGTTGGTTAAAAGCTCCTTTTCACAACTGTACACACAAATAAATACATCTACATAGACAGTTACTGGACTGGTAAACTATCAGAGTGAATAATGTTTTACTGAGATACATAAAAAATCTACACTAAATAAAAAATTTATTCTAAGTATATCTTTCTAACCCTAATAGTTTTTGTTCCTGGACATAATGCAAATCCTCTGTATTAAAACCGAAACACTGTTTTTCTATAACCGTTAACGAAATTGCAATGAATTTTGCCTCCTTCTAAATGTTAACTTATTTATGATTACGCATGCAAGGGTGCGGAAAACCATCATGCTATGTTTCACCTCCTCCTGTCCCCCATCTCAGTTATCATCAAGCAAAAATGCTGAGCGTGTTTCCCTTGGACATGTCTAGTTATTGACGATATTGTTTTTCTTAAATATCTGCGCAAACATAAATAAATTCAATCCGCGCTGAATTCTGATGTGCCTCTGATAATCATATTTCATCTGCTGTGCAAAGTTTTCCTGCCGTTCATAGAGTGCATTTAAAGGAGGCCACTCACTGCATGGCGTATTCTGGTGAGTGATGAGGTGAGAGAAAGACAGGATGGGCTGGAGACAGGTGTTCTCGGTGCACTCGTTTGGTTCAGCCTTCTCTTCCGTGTTCTCCTGGTCGGCCCAGACCACTCCCCGCTCTCTCTGTACCAGGTGCTCCAGCTCCTCCTGTCCCGTGTCATCTGTGGACATGCCTGCGGCCTTCAGGGCCAGGCGCTGGCGACGGTAGGCAGGAAGCAGGGCGTGAACCAATCTGAGAGAGAGAGTGAGTGAGAGATAGAAAGAGAGAGAGAGAGAGAGAGAGAGGGAGAGACAGCGAGAGACAGAGAGAGAAGGACATTCTGCATGAATTGCAAGATTTGTAGAATGATCTCATGATCTGAATGGGCAGCATGACAGCTATTCACATCATGATCCTTTAAAATATTTCTATAATAAATTATATTTATCATGATACATACAGTAGGTTTGCTAACAATCTGCCAGCAGAACAGTAGAGCTGCATTTAATTTAACCTAAAATATTAAAACGATATATAAAAATCACCTAAAATATAAAAATTTACAAACCCCATTTCCAGAAACGTTTGGCTACTTTCTAAAAAAAACGCAATAAAAACTGGAATTTGTAATTTGTTAATTCACTTGAAAATGTATTTAACAGACAAAAGGACAAAGAAAAGATTCGCGGTGTTTTCAATGATGAACTTAATTCTATTTGTTAAATATAAACAAATTTATAAATTGATATCAGCAACACACACACAAAAAAGTTGGGACAGAGGCATGTTTACCACTGGGTCACATCACCCTTTCTTTTAATTATACTTTTTAACCGAGTGGGAATGTCTATCATTCATGAAATTATATACGGATTAAGATTTAACGACCCACTGGGGTGTATCTTGCTTATTTCTACTCTGCAGGGTCTGATACGTACTTGTGTGTGTGGTTGTTCTCCTGGTCCTGTAGGCTGATGAGATAGCGCATGTGCTCGATATGCTGCTGTAAGTCAGCCACCTGCAGCTTCAGTCTGTGGCACTGCAGCTCCTTTTTAAGCTCCTACAAATACACAAACGTTAAGGGAAACACATCGGCATTGACACAGTTTCAGTTTGATATGTTTAAAGAGTCGATGTAGGCTGCACAGATACACAGAGCAAATAAACCGGCTCATAACTAATGCCGTTCTGGATTTGAGAGCTCAGTGGGAATATTGTTGTTCTCATGTGAGCCCACATGTTGCTGTGACATCACAACACCTTTTTCCTCTTTAAATAAAGTAGTGTTGACTATTGGGTCATATGGTGGTCTCTCCATTCCTCCACTGATGTTTAAAGGAGGAAATAATCAACATTTAACGCTCAATATTGAAAGTGCAAATATTTATTGCAGCTCAGATGTTTAATTAACGTGTCACGATGAAAATGGCTGAGATTTTTCTCAGAACATGATCAACCAAATCCAAAAAACAAGAAGTTAACAAAAGGGGGGAAAAAAACCCAAAGAGCCCAGTCTTCCAAGCACTCATGGTAGGTGGATGAAAAAACAAACAGCGGTGTCAGTGAAGAGGGGGTAGCGTGCTGACGTGGATGACTCTTACAAGAACAAGAAGACAGCAGGAGGAGGGTTCTGGGCCTAGAAGGGATCAAACTGTACCAGTCCCTCACCTATACCAAGAACCCAGTAGAGAGAAGCGCTGGCACAAAAACAATAGCGGCAGGTCTCAGCTCCACTGATTTGTTTCACTGCGGCCTTTGTTTTTCACTTGCTCTCTGAGAATGTGCTTTCTGCGGAAATCTGTTACTACCCTCTGACGCAGGGAGACGGAAACGCGAGCGGACCATAGAACATTGGACTGGCGGGTGCATCGCTACGATGCTTTGCTTCTAGGAAAAGGCAAGACAGAGAGCCACAGGTAGAGAGAAAGCCAGAGGGAGAAGGTGCATATATTCAGGAAGCAGCTGAGAGAAAGCGGCATAGGCAGCATCGATCGCGGTTCTTTCCTCCCCCTATTTTTATCGAGTTATATTTTGTTTTCTACTCAAGTGCTTCTGTATATACTACGTCAGGTTTTAGTCTACAGACATAGAACTCTTGCTCTTTGCTGTTTCAACACAACAAAGCAGATCCATTAAACATGGAGAAAAATATCATCTGTGGGGAAAAAAGTGTGTAAAAAAAACAAACAAACAAAATCTAGTGCTATTATGAAAGGCTATGCAGCTTGTGATCTCTGAACCAGGAACTGACCTCTGGAGTGTGTCCATGGTGCCCAAGCAGCTTCATGTCGTTTTCAAGGCGGTGGAGCCAACCTTCGTTCTCCTGGAAGCGCCTCGCGCTTTCCTCCAAACGCCCCTGTAGGTGCTGTCGATGACACTGCAGAGACGCCAGCTTACGCTCGTACTTACAGGTAGCCTAACACACACACACACACACAATGTGAAATCCTCAATAAATTAATGCAGGTTTTCTCATCACAATGTGTACATCACATCAGCTGATCATAACAGACAACATCATAACCTGATCTTGTCCATGCACACCCCCAGCCCCCCACAACTGCAAAAAAATTAATAAAATAAACACGCCACACACACACACGATGGCTTGAGCCAATCTTTTTACATCCAGGGATAAAATGTAAAAACACAACATGACCTCGTGCGGCCTCGTCTTTTGTGCTCAGCAGCGTGTGTAAAAGGGGTGAAACTAGGCACCTTCTCTGCTTTGTCATCTGGGAAGAATAACAGGGCTTGCTGGTGCCACTCCTCCCTATGACTGAGCCTCAACCAGTTCTCCTTTAGCTGCTTCTCGAGATCCAACTGCTCCTTACGCAGCAGCAGGCGTGCAGCGAACGCGCTGCGAAGCGACTCGGACATTCTGCACACACAGACACAAACACTATTTAACGAGCCTTCGATAGCCTTCCAAAAGCCTAGCACTACAATGTATATTTGTATAATTTGTTATAATTATCACTTGCATGTTTATGTCACAGTAAAAGATAAAGTGCATGTATAAACAACGGCAACATACCAGACAATCATAGTATTGTTGAGAGTCCAAAAATTGCAGGGCAAAGCAACGTTACACAAAGAAGAGAAATGTAAAACCTCGGCTGTCCTTGAAAACAGCGAGAGGACAATAGAGCTAGGTTATTTGAAGTCAACAGCTACTCCCACATGAAGAGGGTGTGGAAGCCTGTGTAAACTGGTAGCATAGACAAACAGCATCTGCAGAAGGGTAGCCACATGTACGACGCCTCTCCTCTGGCACCGAGGCCGTATCAGAAGAGAGCTGGGCTTTGCATGGATTTATACCAGTGATGGAAAAAATAAAGTAAAATCAGAAGCCCTGGTGTCTCAGAGAAGCAGATTTACCTGGTCGGACAAGTAGTTACAACAACCAGAAAAAGTTATTGACTTTCTCAAAACAAAAGTTTGGTATGTATTTTTAAACTAAACAAGCCTTATGGCGCAATACAGTGCACCTCACTCCTGTATCTACAGTCTGAGCTGCTCATTCCCACCACCTGCTGCACTACACACATCAGCTTTGGTTCGTGGTAGAAGGATCTGTTCTAGGAAAATGCAATAGCGTGCGCAGATGATTCAATCAGGAACACGCAGACGACACGTAATCGAATAAGTAGTTTAACAGATTTTAATAGATTCGGAACAAAGCTGGTCGCATATCATATCGATCAGGGGCTACTAAATCATAACGTACCGTAGCAGATTCAGATTTGATCAAACAGTAATTTGTTGCTTTATGGATTGAAATTGTACCAGGTGGAAGCCTGAGGTTTACACACATACTAACTAGCTGTCTATAAATGATTATGTTTCGGTTTGGCAGAAATTATGAACTTTTTACGGCCTCTAAGTGGCTTCTAAGTAGCTCATTATGATTCGTTTGTGGAGTAGCGCCAAAAAGTGAATAACGTACAAAGCAACAACCTAGCATTTCACTAGCCAATATTGCTTAAGCAACAATTTCGAAATTTGGTTTGCTTATTTCATTTCATCCTTGCGGTCATATTATGCATCCCCAATGAGGTATGTCTAATTAAACAGGTTTCTGGGCAACTAAATCTCAGGATTGAACAGTGCGTAATTTTTACTTGCGTGATGAATCAACTAATAAATGTATAATTTGTCTGAACCCTTAACAGTTAAACAGCTAAACAAACTAAGCTACTCATTAAGTAACATCTACAATTGTACCACTGTGCCTACTGCATCATGAAAAGAGGTTTCCCTAAGCGTTTCCCAATTAAAGAGGTGAGTGAGGTTTGTGCACTCATTTAGTTACAGCCCCTCGAAAACCAGCAGCATCGGGAACCCTTGATAAATACAGCGAACAGAAGCACAGCCTGAATGCCACATACAGATGGATTTTATGTTGCCAAGCAAGGACTAGCACACACAGGGTGATGTGTTCCAGTGCACATTGTTTGGCCTATTGATTGGGGTTTTTGTGCTCTCAGTGTTGGACAATTTCTCTAGCGCTGTGCTGTCGATGTTTGAAAGGAGCTTTTAATAACAGGAAGGCAATGAGGAAAAACAGCCGGAAGCATTCGGGTAAAACATTTGGCATCCTTGAGCATTCAGCTGAATGTGCCTGGCTTGTTGTTTTCCAGTGGCCAGAGACATTTTGAAGATCATCAATCCAAGTTTTCAGCTACAGTTGGAACTCCGAGTTCATTCACTAGGTTCAGTTAATGCTTGAGTGCCCTCCTCCTATCCGCAAAACGTACACACAGCCCACACAGTCACCGCAGGAAGGTACTGGTGCGTAGGTGGGAGTTGAGAGTGTGAGGGGAAAAAAATGCTTTAAATGCAATAGAGAAGAGAGGAAAAAAAAAAAAAAGAGCAAGAGAGGTCATCGACGGTGTGACGTCGGTGCAGTGGTGCCACCGGCGGCCTTCTGTGTTTGGAGCGTTTTTAATGCAGGCAGGAGTGTGCCGCCATTCCTCCCTGCTGAACCCCTCCCTCCCTCCGTCCTGTCTCCCTCTCCTGCCTCCCAGTTGTGAATTCTAATGCTGGTGAATGAAAATGCGTAGGAGTAAGACTCATTCATTCCTCCCTCGCCGCCTACTCTCACCCCTCCCTCACCCACTTTTCCCCTCCTCTCTTTCCATCTCTGTCTCGCGGATGGCGCTGCAGCACTTGCTGACGAGTGCCTCGCGACGAAGCCGCACAGGGAGACGTGATCGGCGAGGGACTGGCAGGGCATGTCGCTACATTATGATAAACTCCCATCTCCGAATAAGTACCTGGAAGGAAATAATTAAACATAACGAATAAGCGATCTTCCAGTCCCAGTGGGTGGGATGAAAAATGTAGAGAAACGGAGACGTCCACCTGCGCTGACCTTAAGTCTTGTTCTGTGTAGACTTGCTCCTCAATTATTGATACGTATTAAAAGTTTTAAAGGGTGGCGCTGAAGAGAAGTTAGACGTTACACACAGGCATAAGAGGAACAACTAAACAAACAAGAACACCGGGCTCAAGCCACACACACTGTTGCGTGCAAACTATGCTTGGTATGTCTGTGTGACGGCAAAGATGTGCATGCACATGCAGGCGTATGGGACGGCTTACTTCTCAAATTCAGCTCTTTTATGGCTGGAGATCGGATTAAAGGCGGGAGCCTCCGTTTTCCGCTCCTCGTACTCTTGGAGTTTCTGTTTCAGCAGAATAATCTGCAAACACACACAAACACACACACTCAGCTTTGTTGCAACTAGCATGCGTTTCGTTCTAATCGTCTTTATCCCGTCTCAGCTCTCGAGTGAAAGACACCATATTTACACACACACACACAGTATGGCAATGAAAGGCATTACATGCTTCTGCATTTAAGACTCAATAGACAGGAATTATGAAAATGTAAACATGACCCAAAAAAAGCTCTTACCTCAGCCTTCTGTTTCTCACATATTACCGCATACTGTCCAACATGACTGTCCACACTCACAACATTACTTTTCAGCTGCGTGAGAAATGACAGAGAAGTACTAAATCATTACTTAAGTTCAGATACACACTATAAACACCTGTGCACCATCCTTATTCATGCAATTATCCAATCAGCCAGTCAAGAAGCAGTAGAGCAACGCATAACATCATGCAGGACAAAAGCTTCTGAGAAAAGAATGGGTAAAATCAGTGCCTTTTACTGTGGCATTTTTGTTAATGTCATTTAGTATTTCAGAAACAGCTGCTCTTCTGGGATTTTCACAAACTAATCTCAAAAGTTTACATCGAATGCAATTCCTGTTTTTTTGCTGACAGGATAGGAATGCAATGTGGTCTTCTGTTGTTGAAGCGCGTTCCTTTCAAGAAACGTTCATCAGACCTGTACTGGTGGTAATGCTCAGACTTTGCCTCAACCACTCTTCAAAACAGTAATTTATGATTGGGATGTATGTATTCATGTTTGTGATGCATTCCAAATAACACAAATAGTGCATCTGGAGAAATTTATGTATGAAATGGATTCTTTCTACTTTTCTCTACATCTACTTGCACCACACAACTAGAGTCTTATCATTTACGTCTGTTAGATTAGCTTCTGCTACTGTTCGTGCATCAAGGCATGGACTGTCCAGTGTTTTCTTTAGTCCCGAGGAGAAACAGAAGTATATATAGCTTCTAATGCCAAAGTAGCTGAATATAAATCAAATAATGCACTAATCAGTGTGACTGACTGTATGATTAGGATTATGTGCAAAGCTTCATAACATAGTACTTAAGTCCAAATTTAGCACACGTAGGTGCTGTTTGATTCTTATGCTTTGGGGTTTTATACTGTCTGGTTGGTTGCTGTACAGTAAAGGGTATAATGGGGCAAATAAGGCACTGTAGGCTGGGTTTTGGAGGTTGCCTTTAAGTTTGATGGCATACTACAAGCTTCCACATATAGGCTATGTACTAGGAAAATTTTAAAGGTGTCAGTCTGATACCCTGGTGATGAATTGTCTTTGGCCAGCTTAAATATATTTTCCTGGCTGATCTGTAAATGACGCATTCACAGGCAAGTTTTGATCTGACTATTGTTCTGTAGAGGACGAACCTTCTGAATGAGAATTTGTTATCCAGGATTAGGCCCAGAAATCTGGTTGTCTCTGTGGTTTTTATGGGGGTCCTGTCGAGCAGGAGTTCTGGCCCAGGGTGGGGAATTCTCCTTAGGCAACAGTACATGCTTGTTGTGTTGTTTTTTGAGAGTCTTAAACCGATGATGGTTGACCATCGATGAATATTCTTGATGCTGAACTTGAGCTGACATTTTTTATAACAGGCATGTCTTTCCCCGTGTATCCTATGCATAGATCACCAATGTACATGCTACAGAGAGCTTCTGGTGGGATCTCTTTAGTTACACTGTCTATTTTGAGATTAACTAGGGTTACCAAGAGAATGCTTGGTATGATGACGACCCCCATCTCCTGTGTGTGGAGATTTGAATATGTATTATCGATTCTGACTCAGAGTTGTCTGTTTTTTAGGAGGTTCACTGTGAATGTTGGAAATCTACCCCTGAAGCAGGCTTGGTGGAGGTGGTTCAGTATGCCAGATCCTGTTAAGCATTCTGCAGTGCCATTCTCATTGTTGGCCACGTTGTCTTTTCGTTTAATGTAGTGAAGGCATGGTTGGTCCCCTTTCCCTCTCATTCTGCGTAAGCAGTTTAAAATGTTGGTGGTGGGGTATTTTTGGTAATGTTATTAACAAAGGCTTTGGTTATTTGGCTGTATTAACAGTCCTACGGGCTTGGGCTCTGGTAATCCATAGAGTTTATAGGTTATCCATGGTTGGGTGTTTGTTGCAGGCAATTTATGCTCATTTGCCTATGTTAATTGCCTGCTTGCATAGTTGACTGTAGTTAGCCTGTAACCCTCAGCAGTTCCACAGTACAATTTGGTTTTCCATCAATTGGGCTTGGAAGAACATGTGCAAGGTTTTACTCCTGCTCCTAGGCGATGCACTCCTGTTCTGTAAGGGACTATCCTCTTTCATTTCGATGTCTTCTAGTGTGTCTGGTTTCCTTGGGTCTGGGTTAGCTTTTGGCTGCAGCAAGTTTTCTTTGATGTTTTATCATTTCACATCCTTTCATCCTTCATCGGGGTGCTCCTGGATGTGGCTCAGCCATGGCTGTATCTTGGACACTTAAAGCATCTGATGGGCTTGGGAATGTAGATGTCCAACCATGTGGGCTGGTTTTGTTGAAGGTTATTATAAATGTGTTGGTTTTAATAAGTTCATCCTGCCTGTTGATTAGAATGCGTTTGCTGTTGGTGACATCTTGGGATGATCGTACAATAGTAATTTCTTCTTCGACCATATCCGCCAGTTCTCTGCATCGGACGATGCCTCTACAGCTGTTGAGGGTCAGGTGCGGGGATGTTTAAGTTGTCAGCTTGTGCTTTTTTCATACTTTTACCAGGATCTGTCCTGATCTTAGTTTCTTGGTATCTATTACTGGTCCTGTGATGCCCAATGATGCCTTTTTTGTATTGCAAAAGGATTTTTGTCAGGGGCGTTTTGGCTTGTGTGGATGCTATTAGGAAAATTTAGGCCAGTTCTCGTTCATATAGTAACGGTTTTCTCCAGCAAGTGAATCTAGGTCGTTTTCATGGTCCATCATTGTTCTTTTAGGGTTTTGTTTTGCATTCATGATTATAAGGTATTAGCTTCATCAGACTTGTTACACACCCACCTCGCACCTCAACAACGGGACACACAGAGGTGTAGAACTCCTGCGGTTGTGCACAAGGGATACAATGGTGGCACACTCGAACAGCCATGTGTAATTGGCGCTTGATTAACCCTGAGCCACCACATTCTAGGGATCTCACATGGGATACAACCTAGGGCATGTCCTGACCAGCCGATTGATTAGAGTGGTCCTCTCCAACCTCCTGTCTGTGTGAAGCCAGGGACGTGGTAACCACAGACACCACTCCCTTCAAACACCAGGATCCATTCCTCCGCAGACACACCTCATGGTAAACAAGGTGCCCTGTTTGTTCGTCTCTTACGAACAGCAAAGTGGTGCTGAGGACCTATTCTACCCCGGGTCCCAACAGGTAATATTATAATGATTACATAATATATATGCGTGTGTGTCTGTGTGTAACATGATCTTACTGTGGACTTGATCTCCTTGGCCCGGTTGGCATACTTCAGTGTGTTGTGCGTGTCCTCGTACGATAGCGATGACGGGCTAACATTTGCGATCATCACGGTTCTACAGTTCCCTCCCAGAGAGTCCTTTAGCAACCGCGTCAGCTTGCTGTCTCTGTAAGGGATGTGAGTCTTCTTACTCTAAACCAAAAGAAAAAATATAGTCAAGTAAGCAATCATTAATTCATCAGCAATATCAGATTTACAACATATGTCTCGACAGATGCTTCTGTAAATTAAAAGTGCATGATTTTCTTTTAAACTTGGTGTCAGATTTCAACCAAGACAGAAGACTTGACGCACACATTAAAAGGGCACTGAACATAGCCACAGTGGCAGCCTATTGATTCGAGCCGGTTAGTTTTGTATTGCAATGCACGCTTACTAAGGAGGTATATGTCTTTTTTTGAGTCACATTTCACAGCAGCTGACCCAAGGCAATCTCGGGTTCCAAAATGCCAAGCGAAATCCCACAGCTCAGTCAAAAACTCAACAAGCATGAAGTTTTATGACCAAGTTATTGCACAGCTGAGTGTGTTAAGGAAGCTGTCGGCCCCGGACACATACGGCAGCAGCTCTAGGTGGAATGACTGGGTGACTCTGGTGGACAGGGAACTGACACGATACAACTCCACACTGCCTCTAAGACTAGTGTGTGTCGATGGGTGTGTAATGAGTGTATAGGAGGAGAGTGTATGTGGCCTGAGAGAGAGAGAGAGAGAATTACAGTTTACATTACATTACTGCTGAGTTCATTTTCACTTCAGTTAGGAAAACACCAGACTATAATTAAAAGAAACAGATTAAGACCACATTTTTACTGTATTCTCTCCAAAGCCCATAATATAGAATTCCACAAATTGTGCAAAGCTAAATTAATCTGCCACATTGTTTTTTTACAGCAGAAGTTCTCAAAATGTTCACAGCCAGAGAATCTTTTAAAATTAAAATAAGGTCCATGGACTGCCTCAGAACAGATTTACTTTGTAAACATTATTTATTTTGTCTATTTATTCAAGAGACAGAGTTTTCTAGTCCTTAGCTTTCCACTGACAAAACACATTTGTCTCAAGCTGACACTATTTAGACTTCTTTTTGATTTATTTAATACTAGTAAACAGCCAAGCAGGCTAATAAAAATAAGAACCCAATAATAAATATATTAACGTTGATGATATACTGGTCTACAATGCCTCGTTTTCTTTCTTTAAACAAATATGATGCACTTATGACGACTTGAGGTTTTCCACACAAGCATCGCTTATGATAAATGTTAAACGGAACGACTGCAGACGTTTAAACGCTAAAAAGTGTAGCACGTTTTGACACCGCTCTAAATGTCTACTGGGAGCAGGCGATGTTTGTCTTTGTGGTGTGTGTTCGTTGTGTACAAGCGGCCTGTTTCAGGCGGGGGTAAGACGAGACGTCTGTGTGACAGGTTAATGTATGCGGATGGCATGAAAACAATACCCAAAAACCCACACTGCAGTGAGGCCCAGAGACAGGGACAAACCTGCTCACCTTACTCCCCTCTGCTACTTACACTAAACACTAAACCCAACACACACACACACACTCTGATTAAATATTTTCATCTTTAATTGCACCAACATCTAAACATACCATGACGCAGTACTGATCACTGACATATCGTGAAGATGGGGAAAAAGTTGGGGGGGGGGAAAAATATATATGAATATATGAAATTACCAAATACAATTTTGTTGAGAATGATAAACTTAAACAAGAATTATACCAAACAACAATTCACAGCAGATTATTCTAAGAAATATTAGTTACAGCTGGGAGTTGAGCTTGTTAGTGTACGTTGACTAAGACGACATTCACTTCTGCTACCTTTATGGCCGACCTCGGTTCCAGCATAAGCTTTCTTGGGAAATGCCATGTCAACTAACCACAATAGTGGACAAAAACAAACACGCTGGATGCAAAAAAAAAAAAGAAAATAATAAAACACACCAGCTAAGATTATAAGTCAGCCTTACAAGGCTCTGTGCTGTTCAGACAAATAAACAAAGGGAACAAACAAGAGAAAATTACTTGGACGTTGGCTCAGGAAAGCAAACTCAAAACTTTCAAAAGTCCTTCAACACAGTCCTTCAGACATACCTAGGAGTAGAAAAATTATTTTCCTTGCACATGCACGTCTCGACGAGTTTACCCGCCGCAGAAACATTTACCCCACCCAGGGCAAAATCGCGCACTGACTTTTCAGCAGCATAAATTAGACCTGCCAAAGACGGCTCAGGCCAGAGTGTGGTTCTGATCATTACTGAAGGGATCACCTGCTCCACACATCCACAGCCCTCGTCATACGCTCTCTACTCAGAATAAATAAATAAAGAACCACCATGGGCTGTTTTCTAATTAGTGCCTCAAACCACGGGTAAAGGTCAGAGGTTGGACGGACCACAGCTAATTAGCACCAACTGATTTCTATCATTATGTGACAAAAATCACAGGGTCTGAAAGAAAGGACACAAAAACATGAATAAAAATAAGATAATAAGATAGATAATAATAAATAAACTACCTATACTGTTTAAGCAAGAACATAAAAGCAGGACAACATAACATAATAATAAGTGTAATTCTAAGATATAACATATTTCATCGGAAAATATTGATTAATTCATTAATGGTTCTCATAGTGGATGTGCATTTTACTTTAGAATATTAATCTGTGTGTATTCTGCATATATAAGATACGTAATATGCTGTATATAGATTTAATAGTTTGCTTTTGCCATGTTATTTTAGCACATTCCTACTGTACAGTACAAATAGCAAAATGGATCTTGTAAACCCTGAATAAAAAGTGAGTATCTACATAATGCTGTTGAGAAAAGGGCAAAAGAAAAACAATGTGTACTCTAGCTGAGCCGTGGCAAGTCCTCTAAAACAAACAGAAAAGCAGTTTATCACAGTTAATGACATGAAACACTTACAGGCAGATTTAACAGCATTTTGTGAGACTACAATCTATAGCAGTCACGCGCTAATGGGATCGGATATAAATTACTCTCCATCCCTTTCGGCACGGGAAAGTCCGGATACGGCTCAATGTGGAGTGTGTGACGGCAGTGTGCTGGAGCCAAGAGCAGTGCACAGACAGGGATCCCACACACACACGCTCGCACACACACACACAAACAGAGGCCCCCGAGGAGAGAGATTAGTGTAGACAATAGAGGCGAGGCTAAGAGAGGTGTAGCTCTCCCAGTGCAGATAGCATCAGTTGAGCCCAAAAGGAGAAGCGGAGAGTCGGAGACTGATATCCTGGGAGCGGATGCCAGGAAGAGCGTGCCACACTGGGATACAAACCCAACTGACCCCGGCTGCCTGTGTGCCAAGGAATGTTTAGAGTGACTAACGGGAGAGTTCAAGTCCATCGTCCACCATCGAAAAAGTACTTTTTATATTGAATCACACATTAAATACTTCCAAAATTTTCCTCAACTGTTACATATTCAATGGAATGAACACACATGCTATTAAAATGACAATTTCCTTTGCATTTATGAAAAATGGAACTGAAATAACATCGTTCGTCGAAGCATAGTGGTCTTTTAATGGCCGATAGTTGAAACTGGCTCATTACAACTTCTTACAGTACATTATATATCATCACTAATACTGCTTCGAACATTTCCTACTTATATCACCGACAATGTAAAAATGCTTGAGAAACGTACAGGGGAATCAGTATGCCGATAGGAATATTTTATGGAAAATCTGCATACAGCAGCTGAGAAAATACAGCTTAAGGATGAACAGGTAGAGCATATTTCGTATAATAAATACAAAAATAAGACTATGTAATTTTATTCCCTGTAATTTAAAAAATTTCTATTTGTTTTTCATAAAATAAAACAGCGACATGTACAAAAATGGGGACTAAATATGTATCCTATAATATATTGCAAATAACTTTATGACTTTATTATTTATATAATTCAGCTTGATTATATTTAAGATTTAAAGGTCAAACACTTCCATCTTGCAAAATATTAACTAATGAGATTATGATGATTGTATGATCATGACCAATCAATCTGTTACACTAGTTGGTACCCCCAAAAAAATTAAGGGTAAGCAAATTTAGCACTTAAGCACAATATGGCTTACTTGGCAGTAGAAACAATGAGGTAGAGGGAAAAAAAAGTGCTATGATACAAACCAAAACTGTTAAGTGTTAACGAGAACGAAAGACACCTTCTGAAGGTATTCCTGTTCAGCATGGGGATTTCTGTCTGTGTAGGTGAGCGTTACCTTCGGGTCAGCGAGTGTGTTGATGACATTGCCGAGGGCGAGAAGAGAGCGGTTGATGTTGGCTCCTTCCCGGAGACGAGCTCCTTTAGCGTTGGTGGCGCTGGCCCTCTCTGAACCAGCCAGGTCGATCAGACTCATCTTAGCCACACGCACATTTGGATTGAGGCTGGCTGTCTTATCCTGCTGCCTCAGGTAGATCTGCCCAGGAAGACGAGCAGGGAAAAAAATTACCAAAAAAAAGTATGAATGAGAAAAATCAGTAATGTCATCCAGACGTTAATGGTCGTTACTATGCGAGAAATAACATGACAGCCTGTACTGTAATACAGAAATAATGCACAGTCGGTGAGGGGTGTGACGTGGAGTGCTACTAACCCCTGAACGCTTATTTGATTGTGTATAAGTCATGGTGTATGAGCTGTTCCTATAGAAACACTAACATATTAGAATGAGCACATTTATATTAACCTATCATTCATGTTACAGCTGGAGCCTCTGTCAGAGACATCCAGTTATCGGGCAGGGGGGAAAAAAGCTCAACTTCTGACCAGTCAGATTACAGCATTCAGTCATGCTTTGGTATAATAACAGACATACAGGGGTTGGACAATGAAACTGAAACACCTGGTTTTAGACCACAATAATTTATTAGTATGGTGTAGGGCCTC
>JAOVVH010000043.1:5877361-5888204 GCA_028566435.1 Scorpiodoras heckelii
GGCCCGGACCGGGAATCGAACCCGGATCGTTTTGCTGTGAGGCGACAGTGCTAACCACTACACCACCGTGCTGCCAATTCAATGGACTACTGGGTTCAATTTCACTAGCTACATCCAGGCATGATCACTGCCAGACCTGTTAAATCTAAACATCACTTGAATAGAACCTGTCTGGCAATGTAACGCAGGCTAGAAGGTCTCAAAAAGCAGCACATGATGCCACATTGTCAAGAGATTTGAATACAGATGTTAAACAAAGGAAAAAGGTTACAAAGTCATTGCTAAGCCTCTGGGACTCCAGCGAAACCACAGTGAGAGCCGTTATCCACAAATGGAGAAAACTTGGACCAGTGGTGAACCTTTCCTGGAGTGGCCAGCCTACCAAGATTTCACCAAGCGCGCATCAACAACGCATCCAGGAGGTCACAAACAGCCCAGATGAACATCTGAAGAACCGCAGCCTCATTTGCCTCACTTGTGGTCAATGTACACAATTCCACAATAAGAAAGACACGGGGCAAAAATGGCATCCGTGGGAAAAAGTTTCATCTTGCATTTTGCCAAAAAACATCTAGATGACAAACAAGACGTTTGGGATAGTACTCTGTGGACTGACGAGTCAAAGTTGGAACTTTTTGGAAGACATGGGTCCTGTTACATCTGCCGTAAATTAACACCGCAGTCCACCATAACAACACGATGGCTAATATCAAACATGGTGGTGGTAGTGTGACGTTCTGGGGCTGCTTTGTTTCTGCAGGACCTGGACGACTTGTTATAATTGATGGAAGCATGAATTCTGCTCTCTATCAGAAAATCCTGAAGGAAAATATCCACCTATCAGGTCGTGACTTAAAGCTCAAGTGCAGCTGATTTATACAGCAGGACAGCGATCTAAAAGCATTCAAGCAAGACCACCACTGAACGGCTCAAAAGAAATATTTTGGTCTCCATTTACTTTGAATTTCTATAGTTGGGCTATAATTGTTGCTAGACGCTCGTGGAGTGCTTTAAGGCTTACATGAACTGCATTCAATACATTCAAAATACACAAATTTCATAAGTAAATGTAAAAACCTGTGTTTTTATTCCTGCGACATCCCATGTTGTACTGACCCAGGTTGAAAAGCAGTTAGGCACAAAGTGTTTGTATTTAACACATACAAACAGGATTTTGCTGACTGTTATTTGGGACGCTGCTATTAATCATAAACTTTATCCACTTAGCTGCTCTGTCCTTTGAGGCTGGGAGCTGATGTAGCAATGTGTCTTGGATTGTATAGCCAAGAGCAGCACATTGGCCATTCACTTTCCTTAACTTTGACTTAATGCTCAAGCAACCGCAACTCACTACAAATAATCAACCATAAGTAACTGAGCTCCTTCGCAAATGTGATTCTCAACCAATGTTTGGAGATACTCTCGCAGTAGGCAGGGGGACAGTATCCTTCCAATGATTACACTAGTTACATAATAAGCTATACAGATTCTAAAACAGAGTGATTAATCCCATTAATGTCTAAAATAGGCAGTGTATAAAGAAGACCTAAGTAGCTTGTCATATTTTAATGTTTGTGGGTTGCTAGGCACTCCAGAGACCCAAATGCATGTTCACAAAACCTTAAAAAGTTAATATTCCATAATATGTCTTCTTTTAACTGAGATAAAAATCAAACAGAGAAACCAGAAGGACCTTCGAATCACTATTTACAACCAACACGTGATGTTTGTTGGAGTCCATAATTTATTATGTAATGCTATTCAAGTTGACTTTTTGAGTCGTATCATTGACCTCAGTCTATTCTTTCCTTCATTACTCACAAACCCGTTAAAATCCCTGTTGATAATGACGTCAGCTGGAACGCCTCCGAATACCAGCTTAAAGAGAGCAATGCGGCGGCGCTTTAGTCTTTCATTCTGTCCATTCTGTTCAAACAGATCAGCTTCTGAAGCGTTAACTTTAATACTAATGATCGACGTCAAGTCGTCTGCCGTCTCATAGACGTCTAAACAGTCTCTGAAGTGCAAACGTGCCGTGTAGCTGAACTGCACTGTGGAACTCCGAGTCCAGCTTTTCCTGTCTGAATTTTTTTCTCCTATTAAACGCACCATAACTGTGCTAGAAATATCTTCCTGTGACAATAAGAGCTGCAAACAACTGCTAAGCTCTGACAGAAATAACAAAAACACACCATCAACAAAAAAATCAGCACCAATCCCAAATATTTCAACTGAAACGTATTTAACGTGTTTCAGGGTGGAGGTTTCCTTTAAAGGAAAGAAATGTCATATAAAAAAATTGGAAAGTGGAATCCGTGTTTCCCTACGACAAGGATGTACTGTGTGTGAAGCTCTGCCGATCAATATTCATTATTCTGGAAAGAACATAGCGTCCTGCTGGCAATCTATGTCCTCCATATCGCTGCATTTTTAATTGACATCACATCACGCTATACAATCCGACCCTTGCTTCAATCCCGGGCTGAGACGGCCTCACCTGTGCAGTTGTATCCATTCAGGACTCCGTCGACTACTCCCTTCGTCGTGTTTTCAAACACCTCCATTTGCGTCGAATCCTCCCCGAAGACATGGTCAAACACGAACTTCAAGTCTTTATTAACTCTTTTCTTCACATCTCTGTTTCCGGCTTTCTGGCCACGAAAGAAAGTGACCTCTGTCTCTTTGGGGTCAAAGACGAGCATGTGGTTATCCACTACGTGGACAACCTTCTTGAAGTTTCCCTCCGTTTCCTTGGTGTTCAAAGGGCGGACACGGACCACCACCTTCACGTGGCTGCACACCTCTCCTTCTGACATCGCAACGGCTTCGGGGGCGGATACAGCTGAAAAAACAGGACATTTATGAGAAAATATATATAACAACCGGACATGATGCATGCAGATGTGTCGGACAGGCAATGGATGCTCATATCAGGATATTTACATTTATATTTATGGCATTTGGCAGACACCCTTATCCAGACAGACTTACAGTTATCACACTTTTTTTATACAGCTGAGCAATTTAAGGGTTAAGGGCCTTACTCAGGGGCCCAGATTGGTGGTGCTGGGATTTGAACCCCTAACCGTCTGAACAGTAATCCAACGCCTTAACCACTGGCCTATTTAGGTCTTGATATTTAAGTCTTACACAAGCAAAAGTGGCGGCACGGTGGTGTAGTGGTTAGCACTGTCGCCTCATAGCAAGACGATCCGGGTTCGATTCCCAGTCCGGGCCGTTCTGTGTGGAGTTTGCATGTTCTCCCCGTGCTTGTGTGGGTTTCCTCCGGGTACTCCGGTTCCTCCAAGAGTCCAAAGACATGCATGTTAGGTTGATCGGTCACTCTAGATTGCCCGTAGGCAATTGTGAATGTGTGCGTGAGTGAGTGCGATGGACTGGCGACCTGTCCATGGTGTACCCCGCCTTCGCCTGATGACACTGGGATTGGCCCCCGTGACCCTGACTAGCAGGATAAAGCAGAAGATGATGGATGGATGGATGGGCACAAGTTTGTGCACCCTCACCTTATGTTGTGGATTGTTTCTGTATACACTCATTTCATTTTTGTTTAATACACGCACCTGATTTTTGTTTTTTGGTCCTGCAGTAAAATTTCACAGATCACTTTTTTCAATATAATTATATAAAATAACAAATAGTGCTGGCATTTGAGATCAACTGAATGAAAATTAATACTAATAACCTATCTTACTTATAACTGAAGGTGTAATAAGTAATAGTTATGATGACAGTTCTGCCTTCTGCAGCTAATTAGCCAGCGTTATTGCCACCTAGTTATATACATGAAGCTAATACAAGAACTGCACAGTACCAAGAAACTATTATTATCATCATCATCATCATTATTATTATTATTCAGTTAAAGTTTGCGTTTTGCCATAAACAACGTGACACATTTTCACCAGCATGGTCATTTCACTCAGCTAGCAAGACGCTTAACTAGCCTGGATTAGCTTAAGCTATAGCTTTGTTGTAAAACTTAGCTTAGTTAGCTACTAAGCTAGCTTAACCCAGCTAACTAACGAGGACACAGCTGTCAGCTATTACTTCACGTTTGTAGAATAACATACGGTTCATTTACCTCTCGGAACAATATCTATGTCCACAGTGCAGCGCGGAAACTCGCTATTTAACTCAAATACATAAGGCTAGTTAGCCATTTCTATTAACATGGTGCTTCTCTGCAGTCTCAGCGCGAAGATTTTCAAACACAAGCCACCGGGCAGACTCGGCTTCTGATTGGACGAGAGCACAGGCGCGTCATGTGACGCGGCAAGCTTTGGCCTGGTGTTTCATAGACGTGACGCCGGAGCCACGACGAATGTCAGCAAAATAATTAATAATAATAATAATAAAAAAAAAACAACAATAATAAAGAATATATATTATACACTGGGACGTATAAGTATTTAAATTCATTCAAAGACATGGATTTGAATTGATCGTAGTTGTATTATATGCGTATGGTTTAACTGATACGATACGTGAATGCTATTAGAGCTTGATAAGGCATGTAAGAATGATCTATCCTCATCAATATGGAAAGAAATAAAGCGTGATTTGGTCTTTTATTTTTTTACGTTTTAAACCTTCTTGAAAAATAATCTAGTACGATATGAACTCCATTAAAAAAAAAACCTGGGAGGCAGTAGGAACGCAAATTCGCTGCAGGTTGCAGCCGAGACCAATTCGAAGGTGCACCCCGTCAAAACACATGCCGCCGCAGCTTGCCGAGTGGTATGTTGTTCCTCTGCTCACTGTTAACGCTGTGTGTCCGTGATAACTATAAAAGCTGTTTCGATAACGAGTGGTGGATTTACACGTTTCTGACGTTTATATTATTATTATAGAGTGTATAGTTTTTGTAATCAAACACCATTACGCTTGGATTTCCATTTGGTTATTCAGTGTGACGCAGTAAAGCATCATCAAAACAAACAAATCTTCTGCCTGGGATGCAATTTGTCATTGCGGAACCTGCATATTAAAAGATTAAAAGACGGGTTATAGGTTATAAAAAGTCAAGCTGTTTTGTACGTGAACCTAAAGTCAGTCAAAGTGTCCTATTGTGTAAGTGTAACAGCATTTAAAGTGCTTAAAATCAAAACCATGTTGTGGATCTTTTGTCCCTTAGTGTTATAGACACTGATATGATATAATCTAAAAATAAACAATAACAACCAAACAAAAAAATAATAATTTTGGAGACATTCTGGAGATGTTTAACTTTCATAATTCATTATTAACAGGAAAGCAATTAATGTTGATGACTCAACCTGTACTAGGCATGTTCTCGTCCAATGAAATGCTCTCTAGGATGTAATTGTCCCGCCCCCAGGGTGCCTACAGCAGTAAACTCAAGAATGACTGAGAACATTTTTGACACTATAGTCACTGGTGACATGACATAAGATCAGTTTATCTACCATTCTGCCATGTAAATGTATCAGTTTCGGGCGCAGGTAGTGTTTGGAGGTTTGTTGGTGTAAATTAGGAATTAGAAGATGTTTGTAGGGCAGTGGTAGGTCAGTGGTTAAGACGTTGGACTACTGATTGGAAGGTCAGGGGTTCAAATCCCAGTACCAGCAATCTGCCACTGTTGGGCCCTTGAG
This sequence comes from Scorpiodoras heckelii, assembly GCA_028566435.1. Classification (NCBI taxonomy): domain Eukaryota; kingdom Metazoa; phylum Chordata; class Actinopteri; order Siluriformes; family Doradidae; genus Scorpiodoras; species Scorpiodoras heckelii. The sequence goes on from JAOVVH010000043.1 coordinate 5,882,995, forward strand.
CAAGGCCCTTATCCTGCAACTGCTCAGCTGTATAAATGTGATAACTGTAAGTCACTCTGGATAAGGGTGTTTGCTAAATGGCAAAAATGTAAACATTTTTTGTCTTTCAAACAGGTGTTACATCATTAAGGTTGGTTTAATAATTTTTTTTGTAGTTTCGTTCTCATCATTATCAGTAGGTCGTACTTTCTTTTCCGGAAGGTGGTATGGAGAAAAAATATGTTTTTGCCACTGAGTCATGTAAATGGTAACATACGGAAGTATAACTCATTGCCATATTGCTTTGTTAATTAATTGGCTGTGTTTTCCTGCACTCTGCTTTTAGCATTTTTCTGCACTTGGCCCACTCTAGATTACAGTATAATTACAGATTACAGTTGCACAATCAGCTATTGCCCATCTGCGTAATTACAATTACATTACAGTGTCGACCATCCGCTGACGTGAAAGGAGCTCGATGTGGGGAGTATGACAACAGGATCTTTTTTTAAAAAGCTGTTCTTTAATTTGCTGAAAACATTGTAAAATTGAGAGCAGTATTAAATTGGAAAAAATGTTCAGTGTTTACTACAACGTAGTCTCAATTGCTGTTGTGTCTTATTCTTTTTGGTCTTTAGCAGTAATTTGTGTATAAAATGCAAATTTTCATCTACACTGTGCATGTCTCTGATCTTTTATCCAAAATAAAATATAAAAATATAAACTATCAAGAGAAAATTAAGGCAGAGTCTAACTTGGTTTTAACTTATTTGTAATAATGCTGGTGATTGGTGAATTGTGGTTCTTTCAGCAGTTTTGTTTTTATTAAACATTTCTATAAAAGATATCTAATATCCTCTGTTAATGAATAATTGCTGATTAAGACAGAGTAAACAATAAAATTCTTTACTGAAAACAAACTATAAAATTGTGAATAAAGTAATAAAAAAGGTTACTGAAGGTTGATAACAGAAGGTTGACACTAACATTTTGCTTGAATGTAGCCTAGAGCTGTAATCAGGCCTGAAAAGTCAAGCCCGACCCGGCCTGAGCCCGACAGAATTCGACCTGAGCTCGACCTGAGCCTGACAAGTACACCATTTTAAAAGCCCGAACCCATTTACAGCCCAACATTAGGCTATTCAAATGTCATTGGCTCATCATTCTCTTTATGGACATGGTCAAAACTTTTCCACACCTCAGACTTTACTTTCGTTGACGGTGCAACCAAAATGTAATCGCCAGAGGCCAGCCTCCGTTTCACCTCCTCGGCATCCATTTTTGCATCTTTCTGGCGCTAATCGAAACACATCACCTGACCGCTCATTTACCGCGCAACCCAGAGCCCGGCCCGAGCCCATGTAAAATGACAGAAATTAAGCCAGAACCCGACCAAACCCATGGGGTCCCGCTGGGTCCCGTCGGGTTCGGGCAAAGATCTTCAGCTCTAATGTAGCCAAATAGCTGTGAAAAAGAATTTGCCCCTTCTCAATTTCTTCTACTTTTGTTAAGTTCACATTTAAAGGTTTCAGATCATTCAGCTAATTTTAATATAAGATTAAAACAACACAAACACAAAATGCAGCTTTTAGATGATCGTTGCATTTATTGTAGATAAAGATTTATTCAAAACTTATTCAAAATCACACATGTGCAACAGTAATTGCCCCCTAAACCTATTAATTGGTTGTGTCACTCTTGACAGTAACAACGGTATGTGAAATATTTACTTTAACTTGTGATGAGCCTTTTACATTCTTCTTTCAGAAATATTTTATTTGCCTACATTGGAGGGTTTTTGAGCATGCCCTGCCCGTTCAAGGTCTTGCCACAGCATCTCAGTGGGAGTCAAATCAGGACTTTGACTCGGCCACTCCAAATGCTTAATTTAGTTTCTGTTGAGCCATTCAGAGGTGGACTTGCTTGTGTACTTCGGATCATTGTCCTGCTGTAGAACCCAATAGTGCTTGAGCTTTAGGGCACATACTGATGGTTGGCCATTCTCCTTCAGGATTTTCTGATAGAGAGCAGAATTCATGGTTCCGTCAATTATAATAAGTCGGCCAGGTCCTGCAGAAGCAAAGCAGCCCCAGAACGTCACACTACCACCACCATGTTTGACTTTAGTTACAGTGTTGTTATGGTGGAATGTAGTGTTAGCGTCAGATGTAACAGGACCCATGTCTTCCAACAATTTCCACTTTTGACTTGTCAGTCTACAGAATATTTCCCCCAAAGTCTTGGTCTCTCATGTAGATGATTGTTTGCAAATGCGAGACAAGCCATTGTGTTCTTTTTGGTCAGCGATTTTTTGAACCATGTCTTACTTATTGTGGAATCATTTACATTGACATTAACTGAAGGAAGTGAGGCCTACAGATGTTAGTCTTTAGAGTTAGTCTGGGTTCTTTTGTGGCCTCCTGGATGAGTTTGATAGGATGGTCACTCCTGGTTCACTGTTCCAAGTCATCTCCATTTGTGGACAAAGCTTAGCAATGGCTTTGTAACCTTTCCAGACTGGTAGATTCCAGTGTATTTGTTTCGCATGTGTATTCGAATCTCTTTAGACCGTGGCATCATGTGCTGCTTTTTGAGACCTTCTAGTCTGCTTCTCACATTGCCAGACAGGTTCTATTTAAGTGATGTTTAGATTCAGCAGGTCTGGCAGTAATCATGGCTGGGTGTGGCTAGTGAAAATGAACCCAATAGTCAATTAAACTTGTTTAACGGGTTACTTTTTCACATAAGGCCAGGTAGAGCTGACCAGCATTTTGCCTTCAATAAATGAAATCATCATTTAAAAACAGCATTTTCTGTTTACCTACAAGTTTGATGATCTGAAACGTTCAAGGGTGAACAAATTTGCAAAAATAGAGGACATTCTATTTTTTCACAACGCTGTATTAGTGTTTACAGTACATTTCTAATACTGAGTCAGCTTTTAAAAAGAGAAGATTTATAATGGTCTGTTAAGAATGCAGAATCAATTGTGAAGCCAATTATTATTATTATTATTAGTAGTAGTAGTAGTATACTGTGTAGTTGTATGTATTTTTTTGTACATAATATCCTTTAAAAAACTGCCTTCATTTCTGCATATGATCAATCCAAACTCTGGATCATTGCCTATTTTCAGTGTCCAAATGACGCTCTTCTGTCATGGCTTGTTGTTGCCCCTGAGCTTGGCACGTCGTGGAAGGTCGAGAGTGCAGAAGTGTTCATATAGCCGTTGCTGGAAGAAGCCAAACCAGCCTCAGCGTTTCTGCTCCAGTTCTTCATCTTTCACACCAGACTGCCAAAGCAGAAGCACGACGCATTCATCTATGCAGGCTGACCAAGAGCCACACACTCCAGTTCTGCTGAAAGAGGTCCTGCAGTACATGGACATTAAACCAGGCCAGGTCAGGAACTTCTGTTTCTCAATTTGTCACAATTTATTTTGTATCTCAAGAATTTAGCTGATGTTTACATGGAAATATGGTCTGATATGAAAGCACTACATACTGATATACCATATTGTAACTTAATGCAACATGCAACTTAGATGCACTGTGCGTACATAGTGTATTATATGTGCTCCATTTGTGATTCAGTGATAGAAAAATGACTACAGTATCACTGTATCACTTTTAGGACACGTATTTTGGTCATTTTATATTAGTTAGAAAAGTGAGGCATAATTGTAAAACGTGAAAAGAAAGTGCGGCACAAATGGCATGCAGATATTCGGGCACCTCTTCCCACATCAGTGTGGCAGGAGGTTTAAGAAACGTGTGGTTTGATCTTGTTCACACGTGCACTTTTACATTACGGGAATGAACAGTAGTTAATTGCTAAATGTGAATACATGCAATAGTCAGCACCACAAGACCTAGTAAACTTACTGGGTTATTATCATGTGTGAACGGAAACCGATAACAGGAAAGACAAACCGACAGGTAATGAATTTAAAGCATTGACACAGCAAAGTGACAACAGGAGGGAAATAAAGAAGTCAAAGAAGAAGAAGAACAGGAGAAATGTCATTCAGAAATAATTACTAGAAGATATTGCCCATTTGTGCTGAGGATGCAATTCTTTGTCAAATGAATGGCATAGCGGCCAAGTGGGATGTGTCATTATTAGTGAATCACCAGCAGACACCATAAACTCAACAGTTCCCTAGGTATGTATATAAATATTGTTCTGTGAAGCCCTGATAATACTGTGGGGAAGAGAATCTCCCTATAGACTGGTAGGCCACACTAGGGGGTGGGCGATCAGTCCATCTATTGGCCAAGGTCAAGACAGCCCACTGCCTAGTGGGCATGCCTCTGCTTAGACAAGGTAACTCATCGTGTCTTTTCGCCTTGGCAGATGAACTTTTGGTTGCCTGTCATCTAGCTTAAATAGTATAGTAGGATGTATAGGGAGCACAGCAAGAAATACATTGCAAGGTGACCCCCATTAAATGCTGCAAGGCCCAACAGGTGATTGAATCAGAAATTTGAGGGTTATGACCTTGGGCTGAAATGCCTAATTCATCCACCAAGTCACCCTAGAGTCATCTGGCCACCAATGAATGCAAGGCAAGACTGCAACGAGACAAAAGGTAGCACAAGGAGATAGTTCTACGCCAGGTTCCTAGGGTGGTGGTGCTTTTGCACCCTTTGGAAAGGCAGTACTAAGGTTATGGTCCCCAAGAGAGATGCCATCCATGGTGCTGTGGTGCAGTGCTATGGTGGAACTTCAGTGCAGTTAGGGACCCTGTTGAGTCATCCCTGATGAAAAGTAAGGATTATTTCTCTCCAGTGAGGCAAAGCCCCAACTGTTTCTTAAGGATCTTGATTTTTTTTTTGAGGTACTTTATGTAGGGTCAAGTCCTCATCTACACTAAAGGTTTGTGTGTGTATGGCTTCCCATCACAGTGCACCACTTACGCTTACTTAAGCTTACTGACTTAAGCTTTCATTTTGCTGAGATAAGGACATGGTTCTGTTTGTGCAATTTGGCCATGGCTGTAGACTGATATCCCACTACCTTTAAAAAATAACTTGCCATCTCACACCCTGTGAGGTAGATGGCAGGTGACCATGACACACCAACAATCCACACAAAGTTTAGGCAGTAAATTCCGCAGAGCATAGCCATATGGCAATGAGATACACTATATTGCCAAAAGTATTCGCTCGTCTGCCTTAACATGCATATGAACTTGAGTGACATCCCGTTCTTAATCCTTAGGGTTTAAT
>JAOVVH010000043.1:5904679-5925253 GCA_028566435.1 Scorpiodoras heckelii
ACATATACATACATTAATGCCAGTTAGAAAGTTGCCAGGGAACAACTATGACTATGACCTACGTAAACTGAATATTCCATCTAAACTTCCTACCACACACAGACTGCTGGTGATGTATAATGGGTGAACTATGGCTTGTAGAGTTACAGTGGGGTGTAGCTCTAGCTTCTGCTCTAGCTCTAATACAGATGGTAAATTGGATGCATTACCTCAAGCTGTACTGGGTTACACCTGGTGGATTTAAAGTGAGGGGGGGAACAAAAGGAAGACAAAGATACGAAAGACCTTCCTTTACTTGGAAACGGCATCATGGTGGTAGGTTTGATAAGATCAACGTATTTCAGCAGACTGATACTGTTGAAAGTTGATCACAGTTACGATTGGGTTAAGATAGGGGTGGCAAAAATATTGTGATAATTGAAATCCAAAATGATATGCATCACAATAAGTCAAAACATTAGAGTCATATTAAGAAGACCTTTTATTTTTCAATGACAGAATTTGCAGAAGAAATGGTTGGATCATGAAATAATTTATAATAAAATAGTTTTGTAATGTCCAATTAATTACTTGTTAACCTGGTTATATAACTGTGACGTTATAAAAACACAGCTGTTTATACCTATGATGCACACAAAAGTGCCATATCATGTTGCAATATCAATATATCATCATATCACCTGGTTCTAGTTTGTGGTAATAATATTTACTGCCCTTAGTTTAGTAGTGCAGACCATCTGGAAGTGCCTGATAAAAAATATAAGAAAAACACATCTTAACTATGAATGTCTGAGAATTAAATTATAAATCATTACAGAATCAGACTAAATTCATTGTATTTTTATGCAAGTTGTTGGTGTGTTATTCTCACTGTCTATGTAATTCTCACTTAGGAATATTGTCTCGTAATGAAAATGTTTCAAGGCTTCACCTTTTGCTCCTTTCCCAATTTAGTTACTTTCGGTGTTGGGTATCAAAAAGCTTTGTTAGGTGACGCTACAAAGACACGGCCTTGGTGTCAGGACACAGGCTGAAGAGCAGGTGAAATATCAGATCTGTTTCATTTCTAAAGGTGCCGTTACAAGTCTATTGTCAAGGAGCACTTAAGGAATAGAGACTCCCAAATCCCATTGATGACAAGCTCTTAGGATCAGCAGTGGAAGAAAATTTTCCCTGAGATATCTATCTGTCTATCTGGGGGACTGGGACTGTACAGGATAGAAGTGGGCCAGTGATGCAGACCTGGGTTTAGCAGCAGTGAGCAAAAAATGTTGTACTTCATAATGTTTTGTACTGTAAAATGGTATAAATTTCCTCAGGTGTAGAGTATTAGGTTTGCACAAAAATAGTCTTTAATGTGAATAATGCCATTGCAGATCTTTTATAGAGCATCACTTCCAGTTATTGTGGTGTGATCTAGAAGTTACTAGGTGTTCTTATTATTATTAAATTAAACGATTTCACATAATTTATTCCACACATTACTCTCATTTTGTTTCTAGAGTGCTCTCTAGGGGTGGGACGATAAACTCCATCTAACTGGCTGTACTTAATTCCACTCTGCTGCTGTAACTCATGAGAAATTAATAAAACCTACAGAAATATACTGTAGCTTTTATTATTTAAGTTGAGAATGCATAAGCAGTTTTAATATCTATGTATGGTTCTAAAAGGTTACAGCTCTTTTACATTTTTTGCAAAATTGAAAACTTACATTGGAAGAGATTTCTCCAAAGAGGCAAACTGAAAATATATTAGCGTGTTACATTTTCCATGTGTCCGAGGAAGACTATTTAATTATGGAGGGGCACTGTTAACCAAAGCTTCAGCTTATAGCCCTAAAAGGTTCTCTAGTTTGATCTCCTGGGCAAGTTTTGAAAGTTTTTCTGTAGCATTTTAAAATTACTTTTCCCTTTCTGTAGTGTCGATTCTTCCCAGTAGAACTGTTTATGAAAGAGTGAATGAAAGAGTGCTATCAGTTTCCTTGAGAAACGCCTTCACTGAGTGTAAATAATTTATTAATAGCTAAATAACATCGACTTTGTACTTATTTCATAAAAAAATCAGATCAGTTGGAATGCACTAAACTGGGTTTTCTGGATAATCCTATATTTCAAGGGAAATACAAAAGATAATCCGTCTAGAAGATAAGTCTTGCCCACTCCCAAAGAACTTCAGCACGATCCTGCCCACAATACGTTTGACCAATCTTGTCCCTTAGTACAGTTATATCTGTTTGTTCCTAGCTACAATATTTTCTAATGTACTTAGTTGGTTGTATTTCTCAAAATATAAACAAATAAATAATTTAAACTGCAGTGACCCTGACCAAGATAAAATAGTGACGATGAATGAATGTGCTGTGCGAATGCCCACATTCAATAAAGTCCTATGTTAATCAAAGTACCCTTCCTGTGTCCACTGATCTTCATGTCTCTGCGCATCTTTATGCACATTTGATTCCTTGATTGATGCTTCTGGTGCAACAGTCCTAAATGTCTTCTAAGTGTGATTTTGCAATGTAGCTGATTAAAAAAAATTAATGCATGGGTTGTCACAGTGTCTATCAGAAAGGGTTTTGAGTTGAAAATCCCTTTAGCATGCTGAGAAACTTTAACTAGCCAAAGAACCATTAGGGATACCATGCTGTTAGCTTAGCAACATTGTAGACCCCTTTAGCAGCTATTTCAGAGGGGTGACTAGCGACAATTCTAGTGATGTTTTGAGCACACATTAGTGACTGTCCTGCTTATCTCACAGCTGCTGGATATACATGTTGAGAAAGAAGGTCCAGTCAAGTCAACATCAGTGTGTAAAATCAGACTGATTTCTGATCAGTCACTAATCACCATTGTTCTTAACAGCCAATTACTGATCATCGTTGTTTGTAAAAAAACAAATCGCTGATCACCGTTGTTCTCAACTACCAATCATAGTTCACCATTGTTCACAATGGTAAGTCACTGATTACCATTGTTCCAAGTCATCAGTCACCAATGACCATTGTTCCCAACGACTAATCAGAATTTTTCTTCTCAAAAATCAATTACTGATCACCATTTTCCCAAGGACCAATTGCTGATCACCAGTTATCCCAATAACCAATCACTGACCACCACTGTTCCACCTCACCGATGACCATCGTTCCCAACAGCTAATCACTGAATGCATTTGTTCTCAATAATCAATTGCTGATCACCATTTTCCCAAGGTCCAATTGCTGATCACCAATTATCCCAATAACTAATCACTGATCAATACTATTCCCAATGACCAATCACTGACCACCACTGTTCCCAGTGATCAGTCACCGATAACCATTGTTCCCAACAGCTAATCGTTGAATGCCTTTGTTCTCAATAATCAATTGCTGATCACCATTTTCCCAAGGGCCAATTGCCGATCACCGTTGTTCCCAATGATCAATCACGGATGACCATTGTTCCCAGTGACTAATCACTGAACACTTTTGTTCTCAAAAACCAATCGCTGATTACCATTATTCCCAAGCACCAATTGCTGATCACCAGTGATCTCAACAACCTGTTGTTGATCGCCATAGTTTCCAATGATCAGTCACTGATCACCATTGTTCTCAACAACCAATTGCTGATCGCCATTGTTCCAAATACCCAATCACTGATCACTGTATGAAGCATAAATCACTAATCATCATTGTGCCCAGTCACCCACACTGATTACCATTTTCCTCACAGCTAATCAGTGAAGTTTCTTCACAAAGTCTTCATGTAACATTTTGATGTGCAATTTATAATGCCAATTCAATGAATAAGCAAATTAATCTCATTTCATCTATTGACTTCCGGTGACTTTTTGTGCGTGCATTAGCTACTTTCCCCTGAAAAGAGTTGGCAACAGTGTAATAATGCAATTGATATTGTCTGTTAATAGAGAGAAAAAAAGTATATCAGACTAAACATATCATTACCCGGTGGGTCATGTGGAGACTAGCTTGGTAACTGAAGGTTTAGGGTTCAGACATTTGGGAGCGAAAACTAAAAACACAGTTCACAGATCCTGGTCCACTTTAAACTTCATTTTAACTTAAGCCACTACCTGCGGTTACACCCGGCGTTAGCTTTGTACAGGCTGTTTCTCAACAACAGGAGCTCGCAGGGTATTGTGGAGCAGCCAGGTCAACTGTTGACATTGTATTAGTGTCTGATGAGTTCAGTGCAAACACTCCCAGGTGAATGGCAGATATTTGCCTGTGGCTGCAGGCAGCATGGCTTTCCGCTGTCCTCTGTAGGGTAACCCACCATGTTATTGTGCGCTGAATGGGAGAACGTAGGAGAGATACAGGTGTGATGGCTTATACACTGCCATACAGAAGGCAGGCCCCCCCACACACACGCACATTGAATAGCATTATGATTTTGGTTCAAAGGTTCTGTAGGTTACTATAATACATGGTCACGTGGCATGCACATAGTCTTATGAAGAATATCTAGCTTCTTTGAAATACATTCATGTTCATTTGTGTTTATGTATTTTGGCAGAAGATCTTACAAAGAGAGAATACAAAGAAGAATAATTCACAGCTTTCCTGCTAGTTTTTTCCATGTCAGACAGACTCTCAGAGTTATTTACAGAAGCGCTTCAGGAAGCTCAGAACCCTCAGCCTGTCTAGTTAAACACTGAGGAACCCATTGGATGATATATTGAAATTGAGAAATTAAAGGAACAATCATTACCACTGTTATAATTTTGGCTGTGTTTATTTTATTTCCGGGCATAGTTTGGTCACTTCAAACGATAGCAATTTTTTGACAGATCACCTTTGTCCTATGATGAAAACATTTCTATCCTGATGGAAGTGTTCTCCCAATCGATCTCCCAAGATGAATGAGATTTTAACACGCAGTCAGCTTGTTATTGTGAGGAACGTCAAAAGTGTCGGTGGGCCGCTGGTAGCTCAGTTGTTAAGACATTGGACTACTGATCGGAAGGTAAAGATATCAAATCCTAGCACCACCAAGCTGCCACTGTTGGGCCCTTGAGCAAGGCCCTTAACCCTCAGTTAGTAAGTTGTATAAAATGAGATAAATGTAAGTTATTCTGGATAAAAGTGTCTGCCGAATGCCATAAATGTAAATGCCATAAATGTAATATAAGTACTGACAATACTTGCAGTAACGTGATGTAATTTATAATAATAGCAATATTTCTTTCATTCCTGTACTACTGCTGGATGGATAGTGTAAATGACCCTATCCAGTGTAAGATCTAGGAAAACACTAAAGTAAAAAAAAACCACCACTTCTTTGAGCTGTTCTTGCACTTTTCACCAATTCCTCAGCAAGCAGTAAGCAGTATCTCCTACTGAGAAGGAGCACAGGAGCTAAATATGTTTAATATGCTAATGATTTTCCCTCCCGCCCCCATTGTTTGCCTGTCAATGTCAAGAGTGCAGCCTTGTGTATTGGGCAAAGAAACAGTCTAACGCTTGTTTTACATGCTTTGCTTCTGTCTTCAGAGGATGCCAGCATGTCATGGTAGAGGTGCTGCCCATAATTTATTTATATCAGCTGACATGACATTAATGAAATAAACATAAAGGTTGTTGGTCGTTAAAAATGCGTCACGTGGCTCTGTCTTGGCATTACACAACTTAATTAGTGTTAGCGCTGTAATCGATTTGGGTGTCGAGAGCAAGCAAAGTGAAATAAGCGTGTGGAAATGTATATATGTATGTGTCTCTTTGCTGTGGGAATGACAGGTTGACATAGTGTACCAGTTTGAGTCGTCTGTCCCCAGCCTCCTTCTTCCTACACGGGTGTTGTACAGCCTCGTAAAGCGATACCGGGGGATACTGCTTACCTCCGAGACAAAGAGCCTTGTCGAAAACTGTCTGGCTCAGCCGCCCATCCTTTATCCAGAACGGATCTGCCGCTGACCAAACACTCATCACTGTGGCGATGTTTGCTCTTCTTCATAAAGCTTAAGCAGCAAAAAATTGGCTAAGGTTATAACACAAGACCTGCTTTCTTGACTTATTTTAGGTAGAAACTTCCATCTGACCTGGTTAGGTGAAAATTCTCATAGGCATGCTGCATGATTTTGGGTGAATTAGGGGAACACTTAGGTGTGTGTGTGTGTATATATGTGTGTGTCTATGTGTGTTTGTGTATATATGTGTGTGCTTCTGGCCAGCTCAGTAAGTAGGTTGCTTTGCTGTCCTGTGCTATTCCTCCGTTCAGGGTTTTTCTTTATAAAATCCTCCATGAGTTGCTAATTCTGTAGTGTTAAAACATGGTGCCCAAGGCCTGCTTCAGACAGACCCCTTCTCCTCCACACCCCCACATGCTTTCTATCTATCCTTCTTTATCTATTCATCTATGTCTGTCTCTTTCATGTACTGTTAGTAAACGACCGGAAGCAACTTCTCATCGTGACTTCTGCTTGGGGTTTCTGTCCTTCCTTCTCTCTGTCAATCTCTCTCTCTCTCTCTTTTTCTCTCTCTCTTGCTCTTGCTCTGCCTCTCTCTTTCCCATCATCCCCATCATCACTCTGAGACAGACATGTCTTCATTTAGCTTGGCTCTTTGTCACATCCTAATGGCCTAATCAGCAGCCATTTCTTTGTCCACATCTACTGACGTGAAATTCCCTTCAGCAGGGGACGTCCATTTTTTTCCCCCTCTTTCCTTTTCTTTTCTTTTCCCCTTAAATTTCTGTATGTAGTTCAAGGCTTTGAAACACCCTCTCACCCATCATTAGAGTTTAAATATAGTATGCATTGTTTACTGCAGGCGATAACGTGGCTTGCTGCAAAGCCTCTGAAAGCAGCCGGCAGTTAACCGTGTCCCGCTGCTAAATAGGATGTGTTTAGACCAGATTTGATCCTGCTTCTTTTTTGTTTTGTTTGCATTAAAGTCGGTGGCTTGGCATTGGCAAGACTTTTGAATCCGTCCTTACCCTTACTTTTAAAAATAATAAAGACTATCAGGTACAGCTAACAAAAACTTCATTTGTTGATATCTGTTGCCATATGTAGTACAGTGGTCCCGCTTATCTGCAGTTTCGCTTTCTGCAGTTCAGTAACCCGTGGTCAACCACAGTCCAAAAGTATTGAATGGAAAAATCCCAGAAATAAACAAATCTAACGCCGTCCCGCTCCATCCCACCCAGGACATGAATCATCTCTTTGTCCTGCGTATCCACACTGTAAATGCTATCCATATACATAGTAAATATAGGGTTTGGTACCATCCATGGTTTCATACATCAGCCGGGGGCATCCCTCAGCACACCCCATCCTGTCTTCCTTAAATGTCTGATCCAATACTGATCCAGTGACTATACTTGATACCAACACTCAGTATTAGATTGGTACATCTCAAATATGTAGTAAATTACCATTATAACAGATACAAATGAAGTCAAAGTAAAGTCTAGACTGCTGATTGGAGGAAACATTTACATTTATGGCATTTGGCAGACACCCTTATCCAGAGTGACTTACAATTATGCCATTTATACAACTGAGCAATTGAGGGTTAAGGGCCGTGCTCAGGGGCCCAACAGTGGCAGCTTGTTGGTGCTGGGATTTGAACCCATGACCTTCAGATCAGTAGTCCAATGTCTTAACTACAGAGGTACAACTGCCCAAATGAAACACACAATCAAAATGAGAATTAAGTTCAAGAATTAGTCTTATTTTTCAGAAAATCATATTTTCATATTTACGTCAGCAGATTCGATTGCAATTTGACGTTGTGATCGTGTGCCGGCTGTTTGTCTTAATACACATGCCTTTCTTCAGCTCCCTCGCGGATCCGTTCTTTCTTTGCAATGCACAGGAGGTGCGCACACTCGCTTCCTACAACATGACTACGTGGTTAAATGCAGCAAGAAAAATGTTGCTGCAGGGAATAACATTTTAATGCAGGGTATTATCTATTCAGGCACTGCTCCACATTCTTGCCTCATTTTTGATGAAGATGATGACAAAGGACGGTACTGGCATGCCATGCTCATTATGGGCGCTTAGAAGAAGTTATTCGTGAGTTCCTACTCTGGAGAGGGAGAAAGTGAGAGCAGCAGAGTTATAATTCATGGGATGGAGATATGAGTCATACAGGCAATTTCTTTCACTTCACCTTCATATCAAAACATCTCATTATCAGCCGTCATTCATCGCTGCCAGACAAGACCACAACTGCACAGCTGCTCTAAAACTATTCCGCATTACCCAGTGTCACTCTGAGGGCCTCAGGAAGGGGTGTGTGTGTGTGTGTATGTTCGGATACTCAGATCATTACTTTATGTTTTACATCAGGCTGTTATAATGGTTATTGTCTGCAAGTGCAGCATGTTTAGATGATTTTCTTTATACTACATTGCACTGGAAATATTATGACTTTGTGTATTAGGATTGTGGGTTTGAATCCCGGGTGACATGAATGACATGCCAACTCAATGCCGCTACTTTGACCCCCCCCTTAACACTGCTGTTGTTTCCTGGAACAAAGCTGTTTAAGCCTAGAATGCTCAAGGAATGCAGCCAAGTGCCATCAAGTCCCTGCTTTCCTTCAACCCCCTGAATAATGAAAAGAAATAATTTGTTTGCTCAACACAATACATAACCTTCAGAGCCAAAGAAGGCAAAGGTTTGCTGCTTTAGCAAACACAGACTGTTATTGTGAGCTCTATTTTGTGTCAAAATATCAATCTGAACCATTCTTTAGCACAGCCCAATAATTACGCTAAGCTTTAGCCGGGTTCCGGGGTCGACGTGACGGTGCACGTGTCGCAACCTGCGCATTGCAGAGAATTTTGCCCCTGAAGGAAAGTTACAAGAGCGTATTACGTTAATCAGTGTCAACTCTAAGATGTACACACATGCTCACATGCTCGCGTTCGAGGTCTCTCACGCCCACACTTTTACAAATGAGGTCTCTCTTCCTCAAACATGAACTTGCACTTGAAGTCCAAATGAGATCTCTATTCTTTGTACACACACACACACACACACACACACACACACACACACACACACACACACTCAATCCTGGCTCGTCTATATAGAATGTGTGTAGGTGAAGCAGCTGAGCCAGTCCTCTCTGACAGGCCCTGACTTAGGACGGAGGTGGATACGCGCTGTAGTTGTCATTGCTAACACCTGGTGACATGCGTGGGGGGCGCCAGCCCCGACATAAATCCCTTCCTCAGCTTTTCCTTACCTCCTCCTCCTCCTCCTCCTCTTCTACTTCCTCTCTGTCTCTAAGGACAGGGCAATTCTTCAACCCATCCTCCATCCCCCGGTCTCGACATCAGGCGGCAGCCTCCAGTTTATCAGCCTATGAGTGATCACAGGCCCTTAAAGAATTTACAGCCCTGACGAGGCAGTTAACCACCTGTGAAAACAAGACGATCAATAGTGCCAATTTATTTTAGTTTTCAAGTTATGTCTTTCTCAGCTCCCTAGCCCTCAGGTCTTAGCTCTGGCCCTCTGGAATCCTCTATGTCTCATGCCCTGTAAAAAAACAGTTCTGGTTTTTCCAGAAACGTTCAATCTGGACTTGATAAGAAGAAATTAGTGAGCTGCTTCTGGTGCTGATTTTTGATTTTCTGACAAAGCAAAGCCCTTATGCTGTGATCTCTCAGCCTCGGAGAGTTGCTAGAATATTCCTTTCTTTATAAGTTTGAATAAGACGCTGCTACCCAAGCCAGGCATACAGTGTTAAAGAGTTCCCTGGAGGAAGGAAAAAAACACACTACCATTTATTCATTTCTCTTTGCTGCTGATCATTTGGGTTGTGCCAAGTGGAATCAGACCAGCTTCTGTGTACCACATCACTCATTTATGGCCCTGAAGCTGCCAGGAAAAGATGAATACAGTCTAAAGCAGACAACAAACACATTCATGGACTGAACTTGGCTCTGTTTGAATGAAAGATAATTACAGCTCCAGTTTGAGGTTTTTTTTTATATAATGTGTATACATGAACAATGGATACGTTTACCTTTATGACAAAATGGGGACAAAGAATTGTTATTTATAGCACCATGACATTTCGTGTATTCACAGATGCTCCTGCGTAGTGGAGGTTAACATAAAACATGTCAAATGTTTGAATTAATACGAATACTCACTATTAACTTCACTATTTAATAGCCCTATTTTGCTTCTCTGTTGTAATGTGGGACAGTTTATACTGACATATCTGTTCTAATTTTGACAGATTACTTGGCAGTAATTTCTGTTTGATGTTATTCTTCCAGGTGTCATATACTGACTGTGAATACAGCTGCATTTCTTTTTTGAAATACAAGAACAGCAACATAAACAAAAGAAACCAATGAACCGCACTTAAAAAAAAAAATAAAATAAATAATAATAATAATAATAATAATAACAATAATAATTGTTGTTGCTGTTGTATTATTAAATTATTGTTTACTTTTTTGTTTTGTATTATTTTCTGTCATGCAAACTTTGCACTCTGTTGTCTACTGTATGCTGAAGTACCAGAAAAACTGGTATACCAGTTAATACTTAGTAGGTCCCCCACGGGAGCATGTTTGTTGAGGCCCCAGCACTGAATTCCGATGTTACTTGAGGCAGTATTGCACGCCGATCACGTGAAATGATTCTTGCCAGCCGACACTGCTCACGTTCACCCAGAGTCTTTCTACGGCCACAGTGCTGTCGTAAGTTCGAGGTTTTGCTGGAATTCTTGTAGTCATAGTACACCCTTGAAATGCTCATACTTGAAAATCCAAACTTTGCTTCTACCTCTGAAATGCTACAACCAATCTGACGAGCTCCAACTATTAAACCGTGTTGAAAATCGTGATATGTTGCCATTCTGGCGGCAGAAACGGCTCTAGAAGCTTCCATAAGTTTCTATCGCTTTATATACACACACGTGGACGCAACCAATGACGTGCATAGGTGGTGGTGTTGTGTATTTTGCATAGGCTCTAGTACCAGTTTTTCTAGTACTTCAGTGTACACTTGTCTCTGACATCCAGCTGTGTGTAACAGCTTCTTGTGTGCAGCTTCAAGACGATGTGATGTGTGTGAGACAGGCAGCAGCACATATTCAGACACATTGCAGAACTTCAGGGCCACACCTGGAAATGATCCGCATCCCAGGTGCTGCTTACAATTCTTTTTATTGCCTTGTTAAGTTTTAAAGTCAAATGACCCCTTTTTTCTTGTATATGCATGCTCCCATTCATTTGCATGCCACAAGTTAAGTCACAAGTCACTTCTCAGTCCTCATTTACACTGACAGTGAGATGTTCTTCAAGCACAGGCATCTCTGCTGCCAGTTTTCGGCACGTGAAGGTGTTGTTTAGTCTGGAACACCCGAGCCATGCTCTCCACAGGCTTAGTGTTCACGGTGAGGGTTTTAGCCCTTTGCATAGTGACTCACAGACATGCAGAGCTGAGGAATGTGTTTTTTTTTTTGTCACCCCTTTATCAGACAGAAGACTGATCTTCTTGACAAAACAGCTTCAAGAGTCTTTCCTTTTTTTATGTAAGGATTTTCAGGCAAATCCGTTATGCATGTGGCATAATGGTGCCATGGTTCAGTCTTTCAAGAGCGACTATTAACCTCAGTAGTGTTCCCTGCCATCATCTGTCGGTCTTCTCTGATCCCATCCAAACAAACGGCCAAAGGCAAGAGAGCACATGCTCCTTGGCGGACTAGATCAGTGGTTACAGTCAGCAACACTATTACAACTTGGCAGAGCAATCGCCAGAAGCTTTTCCTGTATTTTGACAGGCAAAACACCTTGCTGGCTGTCTAGCCTTCAGTCTTTCTCTCCTTTCTTGACTCTGTGTTTACAGAGTGCTATATTTGGCAATGTTCCAGTTGCTAGCATTAAAGGTTTTGGGTCAGGCTTTTGTTTGGTTGAACATAGTCGAGATTACAGACATCCACCTAGTTAGCATTCATCAGTCAAATATTTCTTCTGGCAAAGCCTTTATTGGAAGCCATCTTGGATTCTGCTGTGACTTGCATGGCAATTACAGGGAAGTGGGAGGGCTTCAAGGAGGCCGTTTCAAGAAGTGAATTAACTGTATTGGGGAGCAATTGTGGAAGTCGTTTCCATGACATTCAATTTTGCGTTGTACCACAATTGAATTCTCAAATTCTGATCAGTCAAACGGCGTAGATTCATTTTCCAAAGGAGTCTCCAGTGTCAGCACTTTGCACTATCCCTAACCCCAGTCAGAGGTGAAGCTGTGACTAGGTTTTCTGACATGGAGAACCTTGTCGGACAATAATGGAGGTCTTTGGAGGGCTTTGCATTTTCTTGCTAACAAGACAAGAAGCATTTCTTTTTGTCTAATTGCAAGACGTTAAGTGATATAAAGAGTGTTTACAGCTGTTATAAGCAATTACAGGAACATACTTGTTCTACAGATGTTCCACATCTGTTAAGCATGACAATAAATCATAAATTGTACATGTAGTTCAATCAATAAATTCAAATTCTTTGCAAATGTTCTGGTTTAAAGCGGTTAGCTGTTATAGGAAAATAACTGGTTGGTAACAGTTGGACTGCATCCAACCGCCCTGTAGTTCATTTTCTTTACCATGACACCATGCTCTGTCGTTTTTTGTATCCCTTCATTTAATTATAACTGATTGAGGACAGCTGTTGACAATAAGCCTCAATCAGCAAACCTCAAATTAAATAACGGTACTTATTCTGCGTCTTAGCATGACTCTGTATCTTACCTAAAGGCACAGAAGTGTTATGCACCTACAAGTAACCCTTTTGATTATGCCAATTATAGATGTAAAGTGCAAGAAACACGTTTGAAGAAGCAAGATGAGCATAGATATGCGTCGTTCGTTGTTATCAATCGACATGATGTGTGTATCTGTCACTAGGCACTTGTCTTTCCCAGCAGTTTTGTATTTGGCTATAACTTGCCCTACTAGCTGTTTTTCTTTATATGTTTACAAGTGTTCACTTTGGGGTGATCAGTGTACTAGGGCATGGCATTGAGAAGATCAGTCTATTTTAAGGCTCCTGGTTCCTTTTCTATAAATGCCATCGTATGGGCCACTTTGCAACCGTAAAAGCCTGACCATCACCCTCTGAAAATAAATGAGCGCTTTTTTTTTACCACCAGTTTGCAAACCAGGGTTCCTGACAAACACTGCATGCTATTGACACAGCGACACAATTACATGCAAACTGAATAATGTGCTGAACTCCTAATGAGGGTGGAAAAAAAGGAATGAGGCACCCTTTCCACTCCTGTCCACTTTGTGCCATGGCAACCGAGTAACTAGGAACAGCGATCTTGTTCCAGGCAATCTCTTTCCTTAATGGTGCGTTAGGTAGTGTAAGGAGATATTTTCAAAAGTCCCCCATTGACATTTTAGACCCCCACACTGTAACTGAACTGGACAGAAGAGCCACAGGTACTGTCTCTCATGTTCCCTACCTCCTTCGCTTATCGCTGCGTGCAAATGAGAGACGAGAGGATTAAAACTTCTCTCTCTCTCTCTCTCTTTCTCTGTCTGTCTGTCTGTCTGTGTCTGTCTGTCTCTGTCTGTCTGTCAAAAAGTCTGGTCAATGGCTCCAACACTAATGAAGGATTCGACCCTATCATGAGCTCCAGCATCGAAGGACATTGGCTTAGGGTTTTTTTTTTTTTTTTTGGCATGGCGTTCTTTTTGTTTAAGTTTTGCCATTTGTTCTAAGCTGTAAAGCAACAAGGAGGTCAAGTTGGTACATGGAGGCTTTTTCGTGTCTTGTGTTCATGCGCCTTGGCGATAGAGAGCCACTACTGACTCTCCTGTTCCCTCTGCTGGTAAAGGCAGTAACTACAGCCTGAAAAGGCCACAGTTCAGTATCCCAACCATGAGTGTCAGGATGCTTAGACCGCAACCCAGTGCCAATCTTTTCGCTTTATTCCGCCTTCATATAGGTGGCTTATACAAAAGCCTTATGAAAAAGAAACAACATCCCTTCATAAGACTAGTTGCATCCCAGTTTTCTGCCTCCTGAAATCACAGGGGCATAGAATTTTTCCCTCCCTGCCTTTTGCTCACCTTTTTCCCGCTTTTTTTGTTCTGAGCCGCACTGGTCCTGGAGGACCCAGGAAGCGCAGCTCCCAACGCCGCTCAGCATGAAATATCAATGCAGATGACTCACTTCGACTTCAGTGTAAATCACCATTGCAAATGCCAAGCCCATTATAGCCAAATCCTTCAGGGAGTTGTTACGTCCATCTCTGCCAATAGAGAAAGGAGGTTTCTTAAAGGGGCAGCATGGGTTTTTATCAATGCTCCCTTAGGGTGTTCAAGGAGATGTTAATTTTTTTAATATTGTTAGTGCAGAAAGACCGAAGAGAAATACTATGTGGAGCTGGTTTTATAAAGTAAAAGTCGATCCTAACCTTACTTCAAAAGGCGCTCCTACAAAACAGAGTTGCTATTTTGGGTCTGTTCGATAGTGTTGAGGTAGGCACAGGTTGTGGAGTTTAATGCTGGGATGTTGCCTTTTGTGTCACCATGGGTTGAAAAAAAGGCACAAACTCTTTCAGATATCTCAAGGTTGTGTTGAAGGCTGTTTCATTCTGAAGCAACACTGCAGAATTTTGATTCTTCCTAACATTCATGCACCTTTAGCTAGACACACTGGTTTGAATGGAAATAATTTCCATTTCTTACTGTTGGCTTTTAAAGGGTAAAGTAAAAGGGGTGTTTGCAGAATACTCCACAGGCACTTCTGGCTTGCAGCTTACTCCAGTGGAACAGTGGTAGATGGTAAAGTGCCTAGTCATGCTGAAAACGCTCAGGTATGGCCTGCCCAGGTGATGCAAGTGTAAGCAGATCTTTTCAAATGTGCCCCAGTGACATTTTAGAGCTCAAGCTGTAATTGAACTAGGCTGGAGAGCCATGGGTAGGATTTGTGCTGTCTCTCAGGTTCCCAGCCTTTCTGCACTTTGCTTTGCACTCCTTCGCAATGCAGATGATTGGTCGGCGCTAGTGGGTAATTAAAAGAGCGCAGAGACGCTACAGAGAAAACAAACAAAAACCCAAAACCCTAATTAGTCTCCAAAGCCTTGCTACCTTTTGACCTTTTGAAATGAATCCCTTTCCCTAACTTTATACCTAGTATACCAGTTGAAGCACCATAAAGTTGAGGGTAGTCCTGCCTGTAGATACCTTTTTGGCGGTTCCATCCATTGCTAGAACTACACTTCAAAGTCTGAACCTAGCTGTGTCTAGCTGAAAGCTTCAGGTCTATCTCAGCCCAGATCAGATGGTGATTACTTTGGTAGTAAGATTTACTTACGTGGAAGACATTTTGATTGATACCAGCCATCCCAGAATACAGAAAAGGAATAGTTTAATTCATTCAGGAAGAAAAATTATGTATTTGCGGAAAGTCCGTCCATTCTGCTGCCTGTCCTTCCATCCGTCTGTCTGAGATTCTCATTAGCACTCAGGAACGAGTGGTCCAATGTCTGTAGGATTTATGAGGAATTATCATTGTAACAAGCAGATGAACTCATTTTTGTGATTTACTGGAATATCTATATTCCAGTTTATTAGTTATTAGTTTATATATTAGTTTATAATTATATTAAAACTAATTGTTGTATAGTTTAGTTCAAACAGGATTCTGCTCACACTGAACACCAACTGAACATCTTTGGTCCTCTTTTCTTAATTTGGTTCATTTTGTTCTTTACTTTGGTGGTCTTACCATGCATTTCCATATAACTGGAAAAGGCTATGTTCACATGCTCAAGTGACCAGGTTCATATTAGCAAGTGGCACAAATCCAATTTTCAGCCTCATAATCTGATTTTTTTTCTTCCCAGACTTGTGCAGCTGCAAAACATCTGAACTTTTTGAATCACATCTGAGCCACCGTTGTCGTAGATAGGATACATGTGTGATACGTGGCCATGTGACATAAATGACAGCGGTCAGATCTCTTGCGCAGAATACACTTGCGCATCACTGCCATCCCTTCATTATCCAGTGCTGTGCAAGGCAACACAGCAATGATTTACTAGATATTTCATGATGATCAAGCATAACTGGAAGAGGCTTACTGCAGGTGAGTAGTGTGTGAATTTCCAAAGAAATCAGTGTGTGCATATGGGGCATTTTGGCTGATATAGGTCACTTGCAGTTACAGATGTAAACCGTCAACATAGGCGATTTGCGATCTGAGCAAAAATGTGAAATTGTTCAAAGAAATTTGTAATGTGAACATTTCCAAACTGGTCCTGGCATTAGTGGTTCAGTGATTAATGCACTGGGATCCTGATCAGAAGGTAAGCAGTTTAAACCCTGGAGCTGCCACTGTTGGATCCTTGAACAGTTTCCCTGTTTGTGTTATCATTTTCTTATTTAGCCCTTTTTTCGTATATTCATATTCTTCTGTGGTATTGAATGGAGCGTCAGGCGTGCTGATGGCACTGGTTGTGACTCATTATGCTGGCCCACTCTCCCTCCCCATCTGCTGCCTGAGTCTCAGACACGAGAGGGAGACTCAGCCTGCCATCGATCACCTCCTCAACCAGCTTGCACACACACATGCACAAACACCACACACACATGCACACACACACTTGCACACACACACTTCTCCACCAACGTCACTATCGATCCCCATGCTTCTTAACATCTAGTTGCTAAAAGAAATAAAAAAACTTAACTGTAGCCGTGTGGAAATGCGTAATGTTCTGGAAGAGGCCAAAGTCCTATTTCGGTGTCTAAAATGAAAAGACTGAACATCCATAAACCTGGTTGTGCGTCATCTCTTCTATTTTTCATGGTGCAAAGACGTTTATTTTGATGTATTTCTTACGTGTAATGACACTTAAATCAACAGCCCTTAAGTGAGTCATCAATTGGACAATAAGATTGTAGCATTCATGGACAGACGGCACAGCAGAAACTGTATAATCAAAAACAAGTACAAGTCTTTTAGGAAATCTTAAAAATTCGAAGGCTGGCCTTCATAGATGTTCCACTTACATTTGAATTCATTTGCTATTTTAGAAATGTTGGCAGGTATCATCAGCAGGTTCATTCATTTGTTCATTCATTCATATCTTTGGAAGTATAGCTGGGTGACATGACGATATATCAGTATTGTGATAAATTGTTCTAGTGTGTTTTTCAGAGGTATTAGGCATATTTTTCCTTTTTTTTTTTAACAATTTAACTACAGGCCGAATTTAAAAAGACCAAAAAATCATTTCAATTTTAAATCATTTTATAAAAAATTTTTTTTTTCAATACTTTGTAATGCAACACTATTGTATTGCTGGCAGTTTGTGAGCAAACCTATACTCTGAAGTACCAGGAAAACTGGTACTGGAGCCTATGGAAAATACCTATGCACGTCATTGGTTGCGTCCGCCAGTGTGTATATAAAGCGATAGACATCTATGGAAGCGTCTAGAGCTGTTTCTGCTGTGAGAATGGCAAGTTATCACGATTTAGCGATTTTCAACACGGTTTAATAGTCGGAGCTCGTGAGATGGGTCGTAGATTTCTGAGGTAGAAGCACAGTTTGGATTTTCACGTATGAGCATCTCAGGGGTGTACCGTGACTACAAGAATTCAGAAACTTAGGTCAGAAGTGTGGCTGTAAAAAGACTCGTGCAACACTGCCTCAGGTTATTAGAATTCAATGCTGGGGCCTCAGCAAACATCAGCGTGAGGACTGTGCAACGTCCCCTCCAAGATCAAGACCTCCAAGACCAGTATTTACTGGTATACCAGTTTTTCTGGTACTTCAGTGTATTATGATACATATCATATGCATCATAGAAATGCCTTCCAGAATTGTGATCTTCATTTTTATTTTTTTTTTTTTTTGGGCTATATCACTCACTCCTACAGGAAACACTAGAGACACAATGAATGAGATGTCGTTTCCATTGCAGGGCAGCAAAGATCTAATTTTGAAGATATATCCAATAGAATGATGTTTACCGTTTGTGTTTTAGTGAATGGTTTGAGACTCTACTCATATATCTACTAATATATTAAATATAATTTTTTGTATGCTTTCTCAATTTCTAAATTGTCCTGTTGAAATAAGAGGTCATAATGAAGCGAGGCAAGGGATGTGACAGTTTCGTGGTTGCTATGGACACTGTTCAATAAGGGCAGCCTGACCTCACGTAGGGAAACATAATGAACAGCACGTATGTTTATTGCATCAGTCGGCTCCGAACTTGGTTTGTTCAAGAGACGAGAGAAAGCTGGAGCAAAGATCAAGGAAATAAAAATGAGGAACATCTATCACACGCCTTCCAAGTGCCATATCCTCTGTCTTTCAATTGCCAAGAATTTAACTTCCTCAGATGTTTGTTTAATAGCTGCAAATTAAAAGGGAGCAAGTCGCACATACACACGAATACACAGACAAACTCGTGCACTCGTTGACATTCTCGGTTCAGATCTTCTCCCGGAAATAAATAGTCGTCCTCTTTGACTGCAGTTAAATTAAAATCTCATGCCTCATGACATCCTTTGTAACGTCCCTGCGGTGAGTACACAACAATATAAGGACATGTATCCACTAGAAGCGACTAATTATGTTGTCTTTGGAATGGACTCTTGGCGTGTGCTGGCTGCCTGGAAGGATTTAGCCTGTTTCAGAAGTTAATCACTATATGATTGCAAGCAAGTGCAAAGATATCTTTGTAGATCTTGATTGTTTTCTCTGAACAGCAGCAATGCCTGAATGGGATCGCTGTTACAAGAGAAGTTAGCAGTTATTAGAATGCATTAATAGATTAAACATCTCAAGAAATCTCCAGACCAGGGAGATGGCTATCACAGCATTTGTTTGATATAAGGGGTGTGTGCGTGTGTGTGCGTGTGTGTGTGTGCGTGTGTGTGTGTGCGCGCGTGTGTGTGTGTGTGTGTGTGTGTGTGTGTGTGTGTGTGTGTGTGGAGTAAATCTCAGTGGTGAAAAAGATAATTAGAACCTTTTGTTGGCTCTTTCCTTTCTATTGGCCAGTGTTGAGAATTGATTTGAGAGATTTTCCATTAAAAAAAAGTAAAGAAAATATTATTTGATTTTGCATGAATTAAGTGTGGACTGGCATCATTTCTCCATTTTGATAGAATACTATTACTGGAGCTCTGAATATCAAGAAGAGCTTAATGCTGATCTTAGCCATTGTACACGCCCCATTTTGTCATAACATTAAAACAGACAAAGTAACAATATTCATCTTGGTTGTTCTGATCGGATAGTTATTTACACCAGTTGATTTAATGTGCCATGAGTGCATTTCCAGTGATTACTGGAGATGTGCACAGGTATTTATACTTGGTTAATTGCTTGATTTCAAATAGCAAAGTCATTATTTGAATATGCATTATGGCCCATGTCTGCATGAAGAAAGTGTGAAAAAGAAAGGCATGTGATTAATCAGAGACTTTTCCTTGCTCCTGTTCCCTCCATTGTGTTTACTACTACTTGGGACAATTTTTCACTTAATTTGGTGTATGTTTAAAGAATGTGGAATTGATGCAGGGTATGAAATTTTGTGAAACTTGAGCCTTTAGATCACAACAAATTGGCTAGTGAAATGCTAAATTATAATTAGCTAGGGTAATGCGCCTCCTAGAGGCCAACTTGCCATAAAAAAAGTTCATAATTTTAGTCAAAATGCTTTTTTGAGCTATTGCCCAGAAAGTGCTTTGAAAGTGCTACCCCACTTCAGGGGGCTCTAGCATGAAGGAAATGCACACCTAGGGACACAAACCTTATAGTTTGTATCATACATGGGGCTACAAGCATACCAAGTTTCATGTAGATTGGTGAAGTCCAATAATATATCAGTGAAGAGAAAAAAAATTGAACATATACCATATGACCCCAGTGCTACTGCGGTGGTCATAATAAAACTGAATTAAACTGAAAGTTATGTATAGAGCAGTTGGTGGTGTGCACGCTGGGAGTGTGCGTGCATTTGGTCAGATACGAAGCTTGTGGACCTCTGCTTCAGTTAGATAGTTTGATTTTAATAAAGTTCGATTTTTAATTGACACCAGACCAAGAAAAAAAAAGGGAGCAAATTTCATTTTGACTGTGGTACAAGAGCAGCGAGTAGAATTAGAATTATGTTTGTTTTGCTACAATATGTAGCTATGCAATAACTTGACCAAAGTGTGATATTCACTGTGTGAGGAAATCACACATATTTAGTAGTGTTGTCACGCGATAAATTTTTTAATCACGTTAATCGCATAATTAATTCTTTTAATCATGCGTTAATCACATTGTGATTTGTGTTGTACATGCAGGTCGGCATCGTAGGACTATTGAAAATAATGATGCCGTTTATCACCAGTCTATTTTTAGAGAAACAACTGTTGCATGTTGCCTCATTATTCACTTGACTTTATTGATAAAAGTGAAAAATTAAAGATGATTGACGTCTTTTCATTTTTTAAAATAAAAAATTGTTTTTGTCTTTTGTTCATCTGATATACTGATTAGACTTGGAGTTTAATTAAAGGCATCGATTCGCCAGTTTAAATTAGAGTAACGCGGCACGTTGCAACCGAAGAGTAAGTTT
>JAOVVH010000043.1:6226919-6237090 GCA_028566435.1 Scorpiodoras heckelii
ACCACCCAAATAGTACCTGATCTGTGCTGGTCCTGTGGGGGTCCTGACCATTAGAGAACAGAGTAAAGGAGACTAACCAAGTATGTAGAGAAGCAGATAGACTACAGAACTACAAAGTGAAGCTATATGAGAAGTGGAACTGAGGAAATGGACAATGAATGTAGAGAAACGGAGATGGTCACAAGGTTATGCCTGATTGATGTATGTGCCTATATGACTTGATGTAAATATATACACCTAGATGATTTTATTTGATTTGCTTAAGTGCACTGTGGACAAGAGTCAGCTTTAACATGGAGAAATTACTGCAAGCATTGAGTTGCATATGTAATAAAATAAAGCAAGAAATTATAAAACAACTTTCATAAGCTTAGTCTGCTGACTGTCATGTAAAGGAAGATCCTTTGAGGGCCTCTTTTTGTCATACTATGTACAGTGCCTCAAACAGTTCCAAAAAAAACCCCACCAGTAATAACAGTTATACTGAATTGAAATGTAATACTTTGTTGTAATTACTGATGTTAATATTGCAGTACATAATTTATTAACTAATGCACTTGTGGTTTGTTTTTGTGGCTGGAAGTTTTGCCATTTGATTTATGTGGGATTTATAAGGATATTCGAGCCTGAAACCAAGAACTACAGTTTTCAACAAACTCCAAACCATGTCACATGGCCAGCCACCTGATCCATATCTCCTTCACAGCCGCTGGACCCATAATGAGTTGCACCTGTTCACACACACACACACACACACACGCACACACACGCACATCTTTAAATGATGCTTGATTTTGTGAGTGGTGTTACTGAGTCTTGAATTTACGAGCGTGGTTTATCTGGGTTTGACTTTGTTTGTCTGGTTTTCATCTTTGCCTAAGCTTTTTCAAAATGAGCTTTATTTGAAAAAAGTCAGGTTAATGCATCAGAGCAACATAAATCATAAGCTTGGCTATATGTGTGGCAGCCTGGGAGTCCCATTACTGTGGCTGAATTCTGGACAACGGCCACAACAAAGTTTTCCTGCCAAATATTTTGACACTTCTAATTGAAGCAAACATAAATATTTTTCACACAAATTACATTTCTATTTGTTGTTTATGATTAGACTACTTTCTAGTCTTTCCTTGGCTGTCCAAAGAGTACATTTGGTAACAAGACAGTTTAAGAAAAATAATGATTAAAAAAAAAACAGTCCGACGTCTAAACTTTCATTAGCTAAGTTTGCATTTTACGCAATCTGATCAAGCCTTTGGATGGTCTCATGCAATACAAATGTTTAAAACCGTTACCTGACCTAATAAAAAAGACATTAATGATAATCAAATTTAGCTAATCGTACTGATCGAATTAACGAGCGATTATTTCCCCACTGTTGTTGATCAGTGATCAGTTGAGTGATGAGGCTCATGCTTGAATGCTGCAAGTGACATTTACTTCGGGGGATGAGATAGAGACCAATGTGGAAGGAGCTGATTATCAAAGTGCACTCATTGTAAACTTATATTTCTTTAAAATCTACTTTATAACTAGTCTGTGAATGTAGCAAGCAAATCTTTAAATCTGAAGCTAAATGTGTTTCAGTTCAGGAAAGTCAAGTTTTGAGAACAATATGAAGTAGAAAGGTTCAACCATGCAAAGTGTTTTGTCAGGCTGCCGCAATATACAGTTGTGGATGAACAAGAATTCTGAAACCAACACAGGGTCAAAATGGTACATACACCCATTTAGATTCAGTGGTGCTGAAAGTTCCACAATGTCTTTTAACTTACCAAGACCAAGGACTCTTAACTTCCTGTTAGTGATCATGATGGGCTATGGCTGGTAGCTTCCCTGTGCCCACATAAAAAGGGTTTGTTTCACACTCATTGGGTTGATGAGCACACCGTACAATGGGACAGTCCAAGGAGGTCAATGAAGATCTCAGAAAGATGACTGTAGATTTACATAAGTTAGGATCGTCTTGTGAAGTCATTTCTAAACAGCTTCAGATTCCAAGATCATCAGTTCAAACGTATGTAATGTGTAAATACAAGTTAGTTGGAGGTCTAGCCATTTCGCCAAGGTCTGAAAGAAGACCCAAACTGTCAACCTCAGCTGAGAGGAAGTTGGTTCAAATGGTCAGGATCATCCCAAGAACCACCAAGGCACAGGCCTACCATGGAATAGAAGCTGCTGGAACACCAGTGTCACTGTCTACAGTCAAGCAAGTTTTACATCGCCATGTACTGAGAGGCTGCTGGCCAAGAAAGAAGCACCTGCTCCAAAATCGACACCTTCAAGCTCAACTACTGTTTATACCTGAAAGAAAAAGTTTTATGGTCGGATGAGACAAAGAGTGAGTTGTTTGTTCACAATGACCTGAGGTATGTTTGGAGGAGAAAAGTGAGACATTCAACCCTAAGTTCACTACACCAGCTGTTAAGCATGGTGGTGGTAGCATCATGCTTTTGCTACCAGTGGACCTGGTACCTTGCTCAAAGTGTATGGATGAAGGAAGTAAAGAAGGAAGACAACCTCAGAATTCTTAAGCATAACCTCAAACTATCAGCAAGACAGTTGAAATTTGGACACAATTGGGTTTTCCAACAGGACAATGACCCAAAACACACATCAAAGCTGGTTGTGGAATGGCTAAAGCAGGCTAACATTATGCTTTTGGATATGCCTTCCCAAAGTCCTGCCCTCAACCCTTTTGAAAATATGTGGACTGTGCTTAAAAGTCAAGTCTATGCCAGGAAACCGGTAAATTTTACAGATCTCTACCGATTCTGCCAAGGTCAAATATCCAAATATCCAAAGAGAATTCTGCCAGAAGCTTATTGTTGGCTACCAATATTTCTGTGCCATCCATGTCTATGATGAGTGTATGTAAACTTGCATCAAGAACTGTACACTCACCAACAAATCAGGGATTCATTAGGGTCCATTATTATTTGTTGTTTATCCTTTTAGTCAAAAGTTTATTATTTACAACCCATGCAATCAACCAATGCAGATCTGTTTTAGTTTAGATTAATTTACTCTAGAAACTAAATTTTCATACAGTATACATACACTTTATGGGCTTCTTAGTTCCAGTGAAGGGGAATTGTAATGCTACAGTGTTGCAGGATAGATGCCATTTGTTGGTGTTTCTCTCTAGCGCCATTTTTGGAGACGATTTGGCTGAGCCTGACTTGTGCAGATGTGGATGGACTTTTGCCATGCATTCCTCTCTCTCTCTCTTTCTATCTCTCTCTCTCTCCTTCTCTCTCTGCTGGGGGCAGGAACAGGAGGAACCCACATAAAGTATCTGGTGTAATTATGGTACCAGATGCACTGTGGTATCAGTCCTCAAGAATCAGAACTCATTTTATAGCCCATAAACTCTCCTTCCCTCCCTCCTTCTCCTCCTCTATCTCTCTCTCTGTCTCTCTCTCTCTCTCTCTCTCGCACACACACACAGACACGCATAAGCACACAAACTTTCTTTTTGTCTCTCTCTCTCTCCATCCATTTGGGAGTAATTTAGAGAAAAATGTTATTTTGTGAATGCCATAGTTCTCTTGATTCAGCTTGATTCAGACACATCCATCACTGTATAAAACAGAACAGCAAGATTAATGCACAGTTCCTGGCACACGCACACTCAAGCATTCCCTCACGCATACATCTCACGTCAGAGTGACAAGCTTTTCTGCACTCAAGCACAAACACACTCGTAAACCATCAACATTCATTCTCGAGTAAGTCCTGGAACCTTTTTTTTATTTCAGGTTTCCAATCACAAAATCTGCGCTCACATCACATATTTACGATATGTTCCTCCGTCTAATCCTGAGTATGGGTGCTGGTTTGGTAGACTTGCACCAGTTTGCATCATGGCTTCCCTGACGCCACTTTTCAGTCTGGATTCAAATGGGTTCTTCAGCTGTCACTGGTGTGCTCTGTGTCATGTGATTCAGCCTGTTGGAGCAATTGGTCACATTAGTGAGCATTGATTTAACACTGATTCGTGTCTCTGAGGTTCCTCTGGTAGTTGTTCCTCTGGCACTACATTTGACCATGTAGTGAGTGTCAATCTGTCTGTGTCTTTTAATTGTGTATTCAGAGTCTGACAGATAAAAAGTGTGCCACATGTTACCTGATGAAATACCAGAGTAGCTAGCACGTGGTTAGCAGCACTATGCTCTCTGCACCATTACATCATTCACCTTCAGGATATTTGATAGCAAACACAAACTTTCAGACTGCAGCCCCTCTCTCTTTCTCTCACTCATAATGAATCACCCTCATTAGATTTGAATGCAAAGAATGATGATGTAATTCCTATCTGGCAATTACAGAAGGAATAAAACACTTTACTAAGTGCTGTTATAGGACAATCATCAACACTGATTATTTCCCAATAGCAGAACATCTTATGCCAAAGGAATTTGCTGAAGATTACAATTTTTAATTATTAATAAATGACACATCATAATTTTCATCCATTTATAGTAATGTTTTATTAAATTTCCTAATTTCTGCACAACTCTATATTTCCGTGTAACATATTAATCCTAGTTATTATGGCTAGTGCTGGCGGTCATAAAGTTTTTGTCAACTTTTTTTCCCCCATTTTTTTCTTATATCTTATACTTCACCAATCCACATGAAACTAGGTGCATGTTGCTGTTCATGCTAGCTAGGATAAAACCACTTTTTGGGGCAATAGCTTGAAAACCCTTTTGCCAGAAATTATGAATTTTTAATGACAAGTATGAGGCGCATTGCACTAGCTAATTGAAATTCATTTGGTGCCACCTAGTGAATAATGTTCAAAGTTAAAAGCTAGCAGTTGGACTGGTGTTAGCACCCGGTGTATTCCAGTGCCTAATTAATGATGCTGGGGAGGTTTGTCATCACTTACATTGATGATATTCTCATCTACTGATCTAATCTATGCAGCATGTCAGGCAAGTACTGGCCTGGCTACTGGAACACTGCCTGTATGCTGAAGCAGAGACATGTGAATTCAGTGTCATCACTGGCCTGGAGGGGGTCACCATGGACCAGGATAATGTCCATGCAGTCACTGAGGGGCCTGTACCCAAGAGTACCAAAGAGCTCCAGTACTTCCTAGGATTCACAAATTTCTCCTGGTGATTCACTTGTTTTTTCAGTGCCATAGACCGCCCACTCATGTGACTGCTCAAGAAAGATGCAAAGGAATCTTCTTGGAACCCAGTGATGAACCAAGCCTTTGAGAAACTTAAAGCAGCAGTCACTACAGCTCCAGTTCTTCAGCACCCTGAGCACAGTAAGCCTTTTGTTGTGGAGGTAAATGCCTTGGAAATGGGAGTGGGAGTTCCGTTTTGCCATCTTGTGTCACCCAGGCTCTAAAGAACAAAAGCTGACTCCTTGTCATGGATATACCTAGCCATGAGCCCCAGCCAGAAGCCTGAGACAATTCTGCCCCCCACACATATTTTGTCCACACGACAGAATGGGACATAGACCAAGAAATAGCTTGAGCTCCTGCTCCTAGAACCCTGTCAGCCTGTCCTGCCCACCTCACATTTGTTCCAGGTAACCTGAGGAGTAACCGTATTTCCTTTGCCCACACTGCACCAAACTTGGGACACAATGGTACACAACATAACTTTGAACTCCTGAGAAATAAGTATTGGTGGCCCAAGATGTGCACTAATGTGCAGCAGTACGTGTCTTCATACACTCCATGTGCTCAGGTCAGTAAGGTCAGATATGACTGGTGACTAAGGACCTGAGAAACCTCCAAGGGTGCAAGAAGCTTAATGCCCACAACTACAAAGACATAGTATATTATCTCCTACATTTCATGTTTCCCTGCTTAAGCCTGTCATTCCAGGACCCCAGGCCATGGATCCCACAGTGACCGTTCCCCCAGAGCCCCTTGAAATAGAAGGACAGCCTGCATATGCTGTTAGGTCATAGACTCTCATCAAAGAGGGCAGAATTGAGTATTTAGTATTCAGTGGGAGGGCTACGGCCCAGGAGAGCAGTGTTGGGTTCCTGCACAGGACATTCTTGACCCACTTCTCTGCCAGGAGATCTGTACCTGCTTTCCACACAAGCCAGCTCCTGGACCCAGGGGGTGACCTCACAAGAAATCAGCTCTTCGTGAGCTCCTTGGGGGATGCTCTGTCAGTAACTTGTCCCAGCCATTGTCATGTTCAGCCTCAAGCAGGACTCTCATTCCAAGGACCCCTGGTGGCCAGCCAAGATGGCCGTGCCCAGGATAGACTCTTGTTTCCACCCGTTCTCCATCACCCATATATTGAGCTTGTTCTGTTCTTGTGTCTCTACCCATTTTGTGTTCTGTTCAATTACACTGATCAGTATCACCTGTTTTGACTTTTCCATGTGCCTGTGCTTGTGTATTTAAGTTCCTTTATTTCAGTGTTCTGACGCTAAGTTTCATAGCCAACCTGTGTTACTGAGCATTTTGTTTGTTTGCCAAATTTATTGACCCTAGCCTGATCTTTGTTCTTTGATTCTTGCCTAGCATAGTTTGTATTGGTTGCATATCACGCTGCCTCAACCTGATCACTCTGCTTGGATTGTGTATTTGGATTTATCTGCCCGATTTTCGAACTCTGTTTATTAAACCTGCACTTGCATACAAAACCCTTCTCAGCAACTGCACATTTCATTTATTCAGTTATTCCACTGTGTTTAGTGAAAATCTGCATAAACCTCTAAAATATTCTACAATTTCTTGCTCTTTCTTTGCAGCACAGGCTTCAGTGTTTTCAGCAGTTCCCAGTGGTTTTTAGAACTGGCTTCAGGATAATAAGTCATTGCAAATTATTAAAAGGTAACGTGGACATTTCCTGTACTATCCTTCATAGTGCCAAAAGCCAAGCGAAAGACAAACAATACTACAGTACATGTACTTGCTTGTGCTAATGTTGCAGCACTGTTAGCGTGAGTGAGGGAGGAAGACAGACTGTTTTGTGAGCACCAGTGTCAAACCCTGTTATGTCAAACGCCCACTCTGGCTTTGCTACTCAGCCCAAATACAGCTCTGACATCATATTCATCTAACGTATGGGTCATGGCTCAGAACAGGACTGTCTTAAACAGTCATCTGTTTAGATCCTCAGGCTGGGACCCAGATGGAAGCTGTGGGATGAATTTCATTTTTCCGATACAGAACATTCCAGAGTCAAGTATTTATTATCATTTTAGTAGTACATCATAAAAATTATAGATGCTTAACAGTTATATGTAGCAGTTTACTTGAACACTGTATTATAAAAATGATGATGCCATATGTTTTTTAATTTCCCATAAAAATGTATATTCACTCATATCAGAATGTGATGTTAACATTATTGGTGCTTGTTATGTTACCAGCCATAATATTTGATGCCATGAGAACTTGTCACATGCTAATTTTGCTAAGTGTACTCTAATTAGCATCTGTTTAATGAAACGCATGAAACACATACTTTGTGGAAACTGTCCTAACATACAATGTCATACCAGGGCCACAGAAAATATCCAGTCCATTGGTAATGTTTTAGTTAAAAGAGAGCAAGATAAAGATGCTTGGGATATAATCATTACATGATACTGTTAGACTTGTGACATGTTTATGGTGTAGTTATATCAGTTTTATCATGTATGTAATTTCTATTCTAATTTTACAAAAGAAAAACAAGCAGTGCTTTTGTTGTAGCTCTTTAATAACTATAACACAATATTTGCAATATTTCACTGGCTTGGAACCAAAAGTGTAAAATATTGTTGACATGTAGAAACATTTTATTTCGTTATTTTTGAAGGCATCTCTGCTTTACAGCATTACTTTTCATGTAACTCGGATTTCATTCATTCATTCATTCATTCATTATCTTCCGCTTTATCCCGCTAGTTGGGGTCACGGGGGGCTGGAGCCAATCCCAGCGTCATCGGGTGAACCATGGGGTACACGATGGACAGGTCGCCAGTCCATCACATGGCCAACAGACACTCACACACATTCACACCTACGGGCAATTTAGAGTGACCGATCAACCTAATATGCATGTTTTTGGACTGTGGGAGGAAACTGGAGTACCCGGAGAAAACCCACTGAAGCACGAGGAGAACATACAAACTCCACACAGGAATCGAACCCAGATCGTCTCGCTGTGAGGCGACAGTGCTAACCACTACACCACCGTGGGGCCCGTAACTCAGATTTATTATAATATGTCACAAATCATATTGAAACCTACCTACTACTACCAAAAGGTTAATTAATCTTTTGTTTGAAATAAAGGTTTGTTTTAAAGATCTACAGTATTCAAGTAAGAAATAAAACAAAATAAGGCATGTTGTTTTAGGAAAATTATCAACAACATCATGATGTGATGGCATTTTCCAGCAACCGCATCCCGTAGTGTTTTGTTCCTCTTATGTCACAGCAAATTTGAGAGTTTTC
The DNA here is from genome assembly GCA_028566435.1 of Scorpiodoras heckelii. Classification (NCBI taxonomy): domain Eukaryota; kingdom Metazoa; phylum Chordata; class Actinopteri; order Siluriformes; family Doradidae; genus Scorpiodoras; species Scorpiodoras heckelii. Next base: position 6,235,357 of record JAOVVH010000043.1, read on the forward strand.
TACTAACTAAAAAAATGGCACTTTTGACTTTTTTCCTCCATTTCTAGTTATGCTTAACATTGTGGAACATGAACAAATACTGAAGTTCTGAAATCTTTCCTGTGGAGGAAAACTTTAAGCATTACCTCTGACAAAAGATTGTCTCCGGAGACGAACGTCTCCTCACAGAACAGTTCATCATACAACGGTCTGTGTGCAGCGTCTGCCATACAAGTGACTGCGTAAGTTGTTACTATAACAACAACCTTGCAGCCGGAACTATTGTTAACTGTGCTGTGGTATAAGGATAAATAAAGCTGAACAGATAAAGAAAACCTAAAACTGTCAGACCTCTGTAAGGTCAAAAGTTTGTGTAGGCCTTGTTTCAAGCCCACAGCATTATGTCTGTGGCATAAATATTTAGAAAATCGCACACAAAAAAACACTGCATACTGTTTTTATAATCAGCTATCAGATTACAGTGGACTATGTAGGCGTTATTACTTTCCTTGTTTACATCTATGCTTTACTTTTGTAAGAACTTGAAGTGGTATGTGACCTGTAGTCACCCATATCAGCCATGTTTATTTGTACTTGTAGCACAGCACTGACCCGATTTGTCTCTACCCTGACCCCATGTTCTCTCAAAGAAAATGATGCCTGGGAGAGTAGGATTTGTATGGCGCACACGTTTTTCCACATTGCACCAAAACAAACTCAACATGACTGAGGCTATTTTGGGTGCTAGCTTGACCTGCAAAACCTTAGAGTCTATATAGAATGGTTACCACACACTACTTCCAGGATATCTTTCAGCTCAGACAGTGACACAAGGATTTGTGTCAGAAAACAAACTAAATGAGGAATGGATGTGCTAAGGAAGCACCTTTGACTAGACAGAATAAAGCAGGATAAATATGCCTCCTCTTATACATTCCTTATGTAATATTTCTCTTCCTAGTAAAGCTTTACATGCAGTAAAGCTACTTGTACTTCAGGGTGACAGAAAGAACAATTTGAGGAATTTAGTAGAGTTTCTAAAGCTGGATTGAATAAAAATTCAAACTAATGTGAATGCATAAAATGTCAGTTTCATAGATTGCATTAATTAATACAGTTACCAGTCAAATATTTTTACACCACTCCTCACAGATGGGGAGTCTCTATTTTTAGCATTTTCTATTATTTTAGAATAATAATGGATGCACTGACACTGTGAAATAACACATGACATTATGCAGTGACTAAGAAAAGCTTTAAGCAAATTAAAATGATTTTATATTTAAAAATTCTAACCATATTCCTGATGAACTTTGCAGATTCTTGGCATCTTCATGAGGAGTTTCACCCAGGAGGCTTTTCATAAACTTTCCTAATAGACAGAGCTATTCACATTTTTATCCTACAACCCTATTTCCAGAAATGTTGGGACACTTTCTTAAAATACAATAAAAACTGAAATCTGTAAGGATTCTTTTATTCACTTGAAGCTTTATTTAACAGAGAAAGGGGCAAAGAAAAGATTTTCAGTGTTGTCAATGATGAACTTAATTCTATTTATTAAACATAAACAAATTTAGAAATTGATGCCTGGAACATACTCAAAAAAAAGTTGGGACAGAGGCGTGTTTACCACTGGATCACATCACCTTTTCTTTTAATTATACTTTTTAAATCATTTGGGAATTGAAGATAATAATTGTTGCAGTTTTGCAAGTGGAATTTTTGCCCATTCTTGCTGTGTACAAGACTTGA
>JAOVVH010000043.1:6280133-6291719 GCA_028566435.1 Scorpiodoras heckelii
GGCTGGTCCAATTTAGCCATGAAACCTCCCACACTAAAATGACAGGTGTTTCAGTTTCATTGTCCAACCCCTGTAGAAGAAGCAAATCTTTTGCAAATAGCTATTAGATGAATTTGCTATCGGGATTGAAATAATCGAATTATTTAAACAGTAGCATTGACACCTCAGAGCTCCAGGCTTCCTGATTGGATCCTGAGCTCTGTGTGGCGTCTCACAGCCAACGTTCCCAGGAAAGGCTCTGGATCTACCACTACAATGACCAGGGTACAATAATTGATACAAATGAATGAATGATTGAATTAATATTTAGATAGTTTACAGAATAGCAGTGAGGAAACAGCACATGTTCCTCACCCAGTGATTACAGTAATAGTCTATTACAGTAATAGATTACAATAATAGTATTTAAGCATCAGTTACTTAAGAAAGACAAACCTGCACCTTCAGTGGTTTTTAATATATTTAATGTTTTTTATTTAAACATTGCACATATTCCATTTCCATCACATCTCATATTGCTGCCTACAAAAATGATAATGTAGAAAAACCCAGAAGAACAACCGATGGTTTACCAAAGAAACAAATTCAAACAGTGGAAACTGAAAATCTGAGGGTCCCAAATTTACCAAAGCAGCACCTAAAGAAGAGTAACACAAACACATAGTTATTTTTAGGGGGGATGCAAGTTTTTTCTTTCCAAAAAAAAAAAAAAAAAAAAAACCCAAAGCATCATGCATAAAGAAAAGGCAAGTCTTGCCTTAAACCCACATGAACAAAAGGAACACGTGAATATTTCTGGATAACGCTATCATACACTTCCTGTTTAGTGTTTGGTACACCAGGTGCATCTGAGCAGCCAGACTCGCTGTTTGTGACGAAGCCCGAGAGATGGCACAACACACACAAACGTCAGCCCACAGAGCTGTGCATAGGACGTCAACTAAAGTCCATGTGGATATCAACAAGCAAAACCAATTTGCACCATGTTTCTGGTGCGACCGTCTCGCTGAGCTCGTGAGGAGAATTTCCGAAGGCTGGCTCGGGTTTGTGTTTATGAGGCTGTGATGACAGAGGGGCTTTGAGGCATATGATATGATATAGTGCGAGTAAAACGATCAGGTGATTGAAAGAGATCGTTTTCCAGCATGCAGCGTTTCGTCTGGCTTGTTACCATGGAGAGTGAAGCGAGGAGCAGTCAGGCAATAGCGTCCTTTGTGAATTATTCTGTCCCTTTGGAATGACTGTTGGAAAATGCCTCCCCTGCCTGATGCACCATGTACAGACAGTGTGGTCCAAAAGTCTGAGTCTACATACTAAGAAAAACTGCTTTCAATTTATAGCTTGTCAAATTATATGTCTGAGACATGATCAATCATTTTGCTTAGCAACCCAAGTTTCCTGTTGAGAGACTACACTCAGTGGTGGAAGATTTGTGTACTTTTAAGAGTTTTTTAATAATTTATCATAATGTTTTAGTCACAGCTTCCTAAATGCAATAAACCACTTTTACGGTTTAAATGGTTTATATATTGTGCCAGTATAAAATCAGTGTAACTCATTCCCTTGCGTGGTTTTAATGCTTTAATATATTTTAATCACTTTTAAAACAAAAGGTGTATTTCTCAACCAGCTAAACCTGATCTATCAGGTTTAAGTACTAACATTTACCTTTTAATGCTAGGAAAAGTTTTTCTTTGGAAATTCTATGATCTATTAACTCTATGGGCAACAAGGACTTTAGGCTTGTAATAGTACTGTGTTACACTTCTAGTACAAATTTTTAAATAACATCCTTATCCTTATTAACCTTTATCATTCTAAAGTCTCTGAATATTTCACAATTAACTAAGTATATATAAGATTGTACATAAGAACAGATCTTAAATATTTTTTGTTCAATGACAAAATTCAAACTGGCAGACATTGCTTACGTAGATGCAGATGCTTCATTAACCACATACATGATAATGAAAATGAAATTTTTGGATTTTTTCATAGCCTTTCTTTTATCATTAAATTCCCTTTATGGCCTAGATCATCCTCTTACCAGAAGTGTGTCTGTTTTGCTAGTTTTCTCTGCAGCTATTGTTGCCCTGCACATACACAACATACGAGCGTGAGTCAAAAATTATCCGCACTCTGGTTATATTGAAACGTTTGTTGTCTTATCAGCGCTTTCCGTACGAGGTCGCTGTCTCCCCAGTCACTGCTGTGCAGGTTTGAACGTGTTACGTTAGTTTCTTTTAGAAACAATGGCTGCCCCATTTGTGATTTGCACGAAAGAAGAGAAGCGTGCAGTGATTCGTTTTTTGTGGTCTGACGGTGTGTCTGGTGCCGATATTTATCGAAGACTTTGCACACAGTATGGAGAAAGTGTTTTGTCATGAAGGAGAGTGTATGAATGGATAGAGAAGTTCAAGAAAGTTTGCAGAAGTGTCAGAAGCCCTACGTGGACGAAGATTCACGTCTGATGAAGAGCCTAAAACTTTTTCAAAGTGTATTGAAAAGAAGGGAGATTATATCGAAAAATGATGTATTAGTCTTTTCTAAAAGTTGATTACAATAAATTCTACAGCCAGAGTGCGAATAATTTTTGACTCGCCCTCGTGTATATACAGTAGCGGAGTTCTGACGACATTACAGCTCATTAAGTGGGAGCAAGAAGATGGCTATGAAGTGTCACTGGCTGAAACATTATTCATATTAATAACATTTGATAACATCTGCGATTTTTAAACCTGTATCACTTTTTTAATTTGATTAAAGCAGATTTAATGAATTGATGAAATGTAAAATTATAAAGTAGATATAGAATTTCTGAGATTTTTATGTGGCTCACCCTGGCACCACTGCAGCTCATCACTTTAACAGTTTACCACTACAGATAGGAAGTAAGAGAGAAATGATCAAATAAAAACTAATTCAGAGTGGGACTTTTGGACCATACTGTAGATTCAATGGTATATTTGACATAAGTTGTTTTTTAGCACATGCAGTAGAAGTGTATTCGATTAATTAAGTGAATAATTTCACTACAAATAATTCTTTGCACTATGTGCTCTCTTTGGAGGGGAAAAAAGGTTCGAAAGGTTACATATTTTAAATTCTTAATGAATTCTTTGGCTATCTCTGCGGGACAAACTTTAAAGGTTGTACGCTGAATTTTACAGTTATAACGTCACTAGAAAACATTTTTTTTTATTTAAGTAACTCCAAGTTCTGGTGAGAGATATCTGGGCAGAATGCTATGGTGCTGGATTTGTGTGTTGTATCATCTGTACAAGCTTTTCGAAATCTCTTCACCTCGTTTAAGTTTTATTGGACGATATCATTTTGCAGACGTCACAGATTCGTACATCATTTGAAGAAGTAATGATCAAATCAAAATGTGCTGTGTAATTTGTTTCAACATGAAATTCTCCTCATTCGTCAAGCCACTCTCACTCTATAAACTACTCAACTAATCCGCACTGGCCGGGCGTCCGGGGTCACACATATGCTTCATGGTTCACTAGTAATTCTTGGCTGTTGACTGAATGTACAATGAGAGTCATGCGCGTTGCATCGTGGGTTGGTAAGGAGCTTGTCGCTATCGTTGCAGCAGGGAGCCCAGAGCGAAGTGCCATGATGACATCATTATCTTGCTAGCGAATATTTACAAGGTTAGGTCACACGTAGGTCTAAAACATGTGACGCAACACGTAGCCCTGTGATTGGCTCTCCAGCTTCAACAAGATCCCCACCACGCCTGGCAGTATAAACTCTTCGTGTTCTGACACTTGACCTCTTTCCTGATGCTCCCATTCAGTCCACTCCTGAGGAAAATTATTTACACGGTTATGTCATGTGCAGCTCGACAACGTGTGACATGACACAAACCCCAGCGTTTAGCTCTCCAGTGCTGATCCGCTCACGCTTTTGGATCAGGTGGATGGAAAGTTCTGGTTGACAACTTGGCAAGGAGCCCAGTCAGCTATCAAAAGGGGACAAACACAAAAGAGAGAGAGACAAAGAGAGAGAGCGAGACAGAGAGAGAGAGAGAGAGAGAGAGAGAGAGAGAGAGAGAGAGAGGGAGGTCTCTGGTGGTAGCAGTAGCATAGACGTAGACGTTTTCAGGAGCACAAACTGTAAAGACAAGAATATCAAGGAAATATGGGTTCTTAGGGCTGAAGATGCCTAACAGTCAAAAAAGTAGATGTGAGTTCTTAAAATAGACATCTGCTTATGTAAATATGCTGCGTTCAATGTGTATCTATCCTCACTAGGTCTCTAAAATAACAAAAGAGTCCCAAACATAGAACGGATCTGAATTCAACTTTGGTTATATAAGAGGCAAGGCTAGATTTAAAAAAATAGATAATACACTTCCATAAGTGCTTTGCATACGGAGAAACTGAATGCATTTTCATGAAAACAGAGCAGCCACTCCATCCTTTTGGATATAACTATAAATTCTAATATTTCACACATATTCACACATCTCCCACAGGTTTATATATTCTGAGCAGAATCCAACAGGTAGAGTTTTAGCCGAGAAATAGAGAGGGTGCAAGGGAAAAAAGTGCGAGGGAGGACTAGATGGAAATCAGGAGAGAATTGGGAATGTGAGCTAGTGTGCATACGTTCATGCATGCATGGCTGAATGGGTCAGATAAGCAAAGAAGAGAGAATGAGAGAGACACAGGGAGTGAGAGAGAGACACAGAGAGAGAACTGTGGGCTTTGAAGATATTAACAAACAGCTTTTGACTGCCTTCTCCTTCAGAAAATGCTTTGCCAGCCTGTGTGAGTGTGTATGCATGTTTCAGGGGGTGATATTGTTGTACTGTCACTGTGCGATACTGTAATCTGCTGCCGTCTACATGAGGACACACACTCGAGTATAAGGTTGTACAAGCGCCTGTTTAAATTGACACTAAACACTTCAGAAGGGTTTTGCCCTTGATTCCTCAGCCTTGTGCACTCAGCTTGTATCTCCCTTTACTTTAAGGAATGAGGTGGACGGCTCAGTAGATAACAACAATAAAGAAGAGGCTGTGCAAAGCACGGACCAACAGAGACGGCTGATCCAATCACTTTAACAGAATTTAGCTCCGCATTTTAATGCGCCTAAATGTCTGCTGGATCAGGCGGATGGTTTAAGCGCAGTGTTTCAAGACAAGTGTAATAACTGCAAGGAATGTTATTGCATTGACTTGTGCTGTTGTGTTTGTCACAAGGAAACAATTTGTCAAATCAAATTTGTAAATGTGGTATTAATTTAAGCATATTTTTGCCCTTTATGCCTTTAACTATAGGTCAGTTTAGTGAATTTTTGGCATTAAAGGAATACTCCATACACTACATCTGCTACATATGTCTGATTACCACAGACAAGGATTAAGACATGTAGTGAGAAAAAAACACAGACAACATATTTACTCAAAAACTAATTTATAATGGATGTCTAAGAGCAGTTGCTGAATTCCATCAATAAACATTTAAAGTACACTGAAGTACCAGAAAAACCGGGAATGAAGCCTATAAGAAATATATAGCAGCAATACCTATGCACGACATTGGTCGTGTCCGCCAGTGTGTATATAAACCAATAGACATCTATGGAAGCTTCTAGAGCTGTTTCTAGCAAGTTATCACGATTTTGTGATTTTCGACACGGTTTAATAGTTGGAGATCGTGAGATGGGTCATAGCATTTTGGAGGGAAGCAAAGTTTGGATTTTCACATACGAGCATTTCGAAGGTGTACCGTGATTACAAGAATCCTGACAAAACCTCAAACTTACGACAGCAGTGTGGCCGTAAAAAGAAAGTGAATGTGAGCAGCGTCTACTGGCAAGAATCATTTCACGCGATAGGCGTGCAACATTGCCTCAAGTAACATTGGAATTCAACGGGTATACCAGTTTTTCTGATACTTCAGTGTACGTGACTGTATAACTTGAGATCAAAAATCTAACTGTTAATATCTAATAAGGACAAACCAGCCATGGAAGAAAGTCTTAGCAGACCCATTATTATTTTGTTTTATTCAACTGTACTGTTTAAATCGTATTTTTAATCAAAAGCACGAGGACATCCAACCTGAGGTCATGGTCTCATGCCAGAAGACAAGGGCACTGGTTGTGGGTAACCAATCATAGTTGTGGGAAAATTAACTTGACTCGCAATCAAAATACAGCCTCTATGCGTATAGGTGCTTGTGTCTCAGCGCTCACAGAGCTAAACGTCCTCATGCTAGCTGCTACTGCTCTAAGTGCTCAGGTCAAGATACCGTTCAAATGCCATATCCAACTTTTAAGCATTAAAGCAATACAGAAAACCTTCAGTTATTTTTGTTTTCTCGAAAGTTTTGTGATTCTACCTTCTGAAAAATGTCCCGTACGGACTTTTAAATGGAAAACTGACATCAGTGTAGAGTTTAATTTATAAATACCTTTTACAGAGAAAATGATTAGTAATGTTGTACGTTTCACCTAAATGTCTATTGATGGAATTGAGTGACTGTCCTTAAACTTTCTTTGTGACTTTCAACTAAACAAGTTTTCCACTCTTTCTCAGCGCAGGGTAAAATCAAAATTTTATCCGTGGTAATCAGATGTGGCAGAAGGGTAAGATAATTCTCAAAAGCACCGGAGTATCCTTTTAAATAATCATAAACAGCTGTCATGCATCATAATGGACCTGGCATAAATGTACAGAATGGACCTCATTTATCAATTTTTTTTAGTAGTTTAAACTGTAAACTGTAAAATGTTTTGTAGACTAAACTGAATTAAAACTTCCAGCCAGAGTTAAACATTTTCAATAACAATATTTGTCTTTCTACTTACATGTGTAGACCATGCTAATCAGCCACCAATTACCAAGCTTGTACACGGCACAGTTGATTAAGCAAAGCTCCTAGCATGGCATTTGCTAATTTTTCCAGTAATCCAAATTTGCTGGCAATTTAACCTTAACTGCGTAATTCATATACAAAGTTTCATGCCAGTTCTACAGTTTGAAGCCCATGAATTAAGGATCCCATTAGTGAGTCTCTTTTTCTGTAAATGTACAGAAGCTCAGGAGCTCTTGTAGGATTTAGATGTTTTTCTAACTGGATTTTCATGAAACAATTTACAAATAAATGAGTTCATATTCAGCTTGATAAATGAGGCCCAGTGTCAGTATTGAGCTGTTTCCAGGCCACAAGTTTAAAACCTGCTAATTCATAATTTTTCAACCTCAGACTCTGTAGCTTTCCCTTGTGACAGCATGGAAGCAATATTTGTTGCTTATGCACATATTCACCACTGCAGTTACCAGCAGGCTGAACCTGCCATCCGAGTGTTTGGCATAAATCCAAGCATGAACTCATAGACATGAAGCCAAACATCACACCTGGCAGTAAAAGCCTTCATGTTATAATGTACATAGTGCATTCATTCTTCAGGAGATCTTGTAGCTCCTTGCTTGGTTGTTTGCTTTACATGAATTGTGTGCTAGAAATATTTTACATACTGATGTACTCTAAACACTTGCATGTTCGTGACTGGATCTTACAGCACTTTGGTAAATACAAAATACACATCTGCTAAGAGTTTATAGCTGTTGGGATGCTAGCTCTTGCTCTGCTTGTAGTGGCATGACTACTGAATCCAATGACAACCGGAGTCGTGGTGTTTGTTTTTTCATTTTTGGGTTTTTTTTGTTTTGTTTTGTTTTTTTGCTGCATGAATACACTGCTAATGAATGGCCTTGGGATAAACTCCAAGCTAACACCAGGCCATTTCAGAGTACCGTTTTGGCTGAAACAGAAGGAGCTGAAAAACTACACACTTAAGACAAGGAGCAGAGCCTGATTTGCTTTGCTGTGTGATTCTATTACCAATCCCACCTAATGGAAACCAGTGTCCACATTACAACCAAACAAATATTTCTCTATTATATTAAAATATCCACATCTGTTTTATACAAGACACATGTTCACAAGTGAAAAAAATGTCAAAAAAAATCAAGCTTTTTTTTTTTTTTTTTGAGAAGACTCCTACTGTGTATCCCTCTGCGTAGAGATGTAGTGAGTTGTGTCTTTAAGGCATTCATCAGGGACAGGATTTAAACAGTGACTGACGCCTGGCATGAAGATGGACTTCCTGTCTTACAGGTGGTGGGAGAGCAAGCAGTGCCCCCCCACTATCCTCTACTGTCCAGCAGTGGTCTCTCTGGGTCAGGTTTTTTTGGTTCCTCGGATCTCTGTTCTCTCTAACAGCTTAGTCATCATGGGTCGTTTGCATGGGGAGTTCAGTTCAACGGCGCCTTTAATTCCTATGGAGAAGACACCCTGCAAGGGAGCACAGACAAGAAATGATCAGAAAAGTATGAACAATGACAAGTTACATGGGAAAGCTTGGGTCTATATGCATACTTGGCAGAAAAACATTTCATCTAGAGTCTATATGTGCTGATATTGTTCATAGGAATACATGAGACCTAAATACAGTGAGTCCTTCATGGTCAGTGATCTAAAGATACACACACATGCCTGAATATCCGCCTTTTTATTAATTAACTTCCTGTCAATTTCCATTATTCATAATCTAATAAAGACGGTGATGGCCTTCCCAACACCTCTCCATCTCTTCCCTACTATTCAGCAAATCCTAGCCTAGAGGTTCTCCACACTTCTAACAGTTCCATAATCACACTTCATGTCATTTATTCAAGGCCATGGCCTGCACTCATTTGTTCCAGCAGGTGTCATCGATCATGAAGGCTGCATTTTTTTCAATTTTGTAATAATATAGCACCACCAGACAAGTGTACGGACAATTAGTAACAGCGCAGAGAGTAACTCGGGTTCAGGATCAAACCGGGAACCCTTGAGCTATGAGTCAACCATTCTACCAGCATGTAGGGCCATGACACCAGAAACGGTATAGATATTCATAACAATCTGAAATAGCTGAAATAATCCGCTTGATCCAGTGCATTTTACGTAAGGGCTTATCCATAGGTATTCATAAACATCCCACAAGCAAATATATAAAAGTCAGGACTGAAAGTGTCCTAACACAACCTTACACGAAGCAAAAAACCTGTAATTTGACTCAGAAGTTATATCAGCGTGACAGCTGACCCCTGCTGGAATACACATTTATAAATATCAAAACAGGTTTGCCTCAGTTAAGTTATAAATTGGCTATTCATTTGTCAATTAGCTGTATTAAGATGTATTATTCATTGCATTTTAGATCACAGCACTGTTGAATTCTTGATTCTACCCTTAAAAGCCACTTTATTAGGAACACCTGTTCACTTACTCTTTCATGTAATTATCCAATCAACCAGGCATGTGGCACCAGACCAATGCATTATATCATGCAGATACAGTGTATCTGGGAAGAATGTGGGACAAATGTGATCTCGGTGGCTTTAACCATGGTATCATTGGTGAAGATTTCAAAAACTGCAGATCTCCTGGGATTTTCACACACAGCTAGTCTACAGTGTTGACACAGAATGGTGCGAAAAACCAAAATACACATAGTACAAGGTCAGAGGAGCTGACAGGAAGGCTATGGTAACTCAAATAACCAATATAACTGTGGTGAGCAGGGGGGGAAAAAAAGCATTTCAGAATGCACAATGCATCAAATCTTGAGCCGGATGTGTCTACAACTGCAACAGATGACATTAGGTCCCAATCCTGTCAGCCAAGAAGAGGAATCTAAGGCTACAGCAGAGCACAAGTTCACCAAAACTGGACAGCAGATAATTGGAAAAAGACCAGGAGAAGTTTTTTTCTAATCTTGTCCAGTTTAGATAAGAGGATAATTGCATGAATGTGTAGGTGTACAGTGGACAGTGAGTGTATATTCCATATAAACAATACCTAGACAATTCTGAGATAAAAAATTACCCCTCGTGATCAGTGCAATATACTGTATCCAGATGCATAATTTCATTTTTATGGATGTCAGTGTTTTCCATTGATACTTGTTTTATTTAATATCCTACAGTATGTCTTTCATTTTAATGTGTCTGTCTGTCTGTATTATGTCTGTCTGTCTATCTAGAATACACGATCTGTTATTATTCATTGCAGTTTATCAGATTTTAAATCTCACATCTATCCTTTTTTATTCATTTGTGTGCTGAAATTCTGCAAGTAAGCTTTTCATTTCAGTAAACCTAAACTGGAAATCTGAATGTCTCACGCAAACATTACAAAAAGTAAAGGCTGTAAGCCCAGATGTAATCATTTGCATTCACTCAAATATAAAGAATTTCAGTCTGAATGATTTATGACATATAAATATCACTTTTGCCATCTTTTGGTTCCGCTGTGCAAAAGAAATAAACCGTCTATAAATCTCCTGTATGTCGGCTGTGAGTATGCACCTCAGCATGTTGATTGATGTGACATTTAAATACAGTGTACTGACTCTAGTGATAAGTAGTTTATTGCTATTCTTATCTCTTAAACATTAACTTAGGATCATGTCCCACACACTTGAATTCCTGGAATATTTCATATGAAAAATAACCCATGATTTATGATGCAGCCTGGAAGACAATGTGTTTTTGTCCCTCACAAGCTACATCTTCCTCCTAAGCTATGTCTTAAGGGCTGGTTTTGAACCAGCTTCCTATTCCCAATATAGTGCACAAGGGCTGTATAATAATTATGTACAGAAAAAAATGTGATATAAAGTTGTTCAATATCAGAATGATGACGTGGTATACTCTATATTAATATATGTGTGCATAAGCATGAAGAAAAGCATACTTAAAGCAACCTTGGATGAACCTTGGACCCCCATAGACGAAATTACACAAAATTTGGCCTGCGTCTAAAGATTGCGGTAGTGATGCTGGGTGTGAAATTTCATGAAGTTTGATACTTTATGTCACAAGGTACTGGCTAGTAATTCACTAGGTGGAGCAACTCCACAAATGAATCATAACAAGCTAGGGTAATGCCTCTCCTAGATGCCTACTTGGCAAAATGGTTTTCAAACTATTGCCCAAAAAGTGCTTTGAGCCTACCTCAATTCAGGGAGTGCTAACACAATGGGAAACACACCACATAGGACACAAACCTTATATTCTGTATCAGACATGTGGAGCTACAACCAAAGCAAGTGTCATGTGAACTGGTGAAGTTTAAGTATACAATATCGTTGACCAAAATTTGGTGGAAAAAAAATGGACGAAGAAGAAGAAGAATAAAACTTTAACAAAACTATATGACCACTAGCTAGCATTGGCAGCCATAATTAATCATGCAACTCTGAATTACACTGTATGTGGTTTGAAATAGATATTACAGCCTTTATAATGCATTATATATTATACATTATGCATGGGAGTTTTCCCTTGGCCATGGGAGTTTTGTCATATCTTCTGCTTTCACACAGACTGTCTCATAAAATATACTAAAATATTTTCTAAATACACAGAATCTCATATGTGTTAGTCTTAGAGGATGTTAGAAGGTTAGTACAATTCCACACAGCAGTATATACCGGGGTTAGACAATGAAACTGAAACACCTGGTTTTAGACCATAATAATTTATTAGTATGGTGTAGGGCCTCCTTTTGC
>JAOVVH010000043.1:6351253-6365292 GCA_028566435.1 Scorpiodoras heckelii
CTCCCAACTTTGTGGGAACAGTTTGGGGATGGCCACTTCCTGTTCCAACATGACTGCGCACCAGTGCACAAAGCAAGATCCATAAAGACATGGATGAGTGAATTTTGTGTGGAAGAACTTGACTGGCCTGCACCTCAACCTGATAGAATACATTTGGGATGAATAAGAGTGGAGACTGTGAGCCAGACCTTCTCTTCCAACATCCTTGTCTGATCTCACAAATGCGCTTCTGGAAGAATGGTCAAAAATTCCCATAAAACTACACCTTGTGGAAAGCCTTCCCAGAAGAGTTGAAGCTGTTATAGCTGCAAAGGGTGGGCTGACATCATATTAAACCCTCTGGATTAAGAATGGGATGTCACTCGAGTTCATATGCGTGTGAAGGCAGACGAGCGAATACTTTTGGCAATATAGTGTATATCTATGGACAAATCTGACCCAAGGAGGCAATGAACAGTGTGTGGTATTGTTAGGGAAAACCATTCAGCCACACTAATACCATTTTAAGCACAGGTGTGCTAGTTGGCAAGTAGATGGGGGATTTTGGATAACACATCAGCTGGAGCTCTGGCCATTTTCACAAGCTGTTAAACTTGAGAGAGCTCCATATTGTGAATATGAAGTCCAAAAAGAAGAAAGGGAAAGATAACTGTATGACAGTAGTGTTTACTGCTGTGTAAATACTGATTGTTCTTCACGACTCATACACACCAAGTGTTTTTTTTACCATCCTTGATAGGAGGAGTGAAATACTAAAAGGTGGATAACATTAAATAGTTATACACTGGTCCAGAAAGGCCCTGTCTAGGGTTGATCCTGCCTTGCGCCCTATGCCGCCGGCTAGGCACCGGCTCTCCCCTGACCCTGGAATCAGGAATAAGCGGCCAAGATAATGAATGGTCCAGAAAGAGAGAATGGCAGAAATTGTGCATTCCTAGAAGCTACTCAGGATTTCACGTATTGTCCTGGTTTATTTCTTTACTGATAAAGGTTTTCATTTTGTTGACAGGCGGTCCACTTGACCAAGGAGACATCGAGGACCTTGGAGATGGGAAACTGGCACTAATATGCCCATGGCACTATTTTGATTTTAGCCTGGAGACAGGTTCTTCCTCCTCAGGACTGCAGGTAGGTTGCAGTAATATAAACGGTCAGTGTACTGACTGAGCTGTCTCTGACATTATGCCAAATTCGTTCACAGAATCAAGTCTACGATGTCAGAGTAGTGGATGGGAAACTGTATATAAATACTCAGAACAGCTTGTCTCTCTATCCAGTTCCTGTGACAAAAAAGACAAACCGAGGTGAGTGATCACAGCTGTGGGGGGGAACAACAGGGATTCATGCACTCAGTTGCTAGTAACCTGTACTTATAGCCATTGGTTATGGTTTACTAAACTGTTTTATTTACATTTATATTTATGGCATTCGGCATTCGCTTATCCAGAGCGACTTACAAGAGTCATTAATTTGGAATATCAGAAGCTAGAGCTGGTAGACCTGAATTCAAGGTACTTTGCTCTAGAAATGAGATATATATACACTGAAGCCTGGAGCCTCTCAAAATACCTAGCAGCACTACTTATGCACGTCACTGGTTGCGTCTGTCAGTGCTTATATAAAGCGATAGACATCTATGGAAGCTGTTTCCGTTGTGAGAATGGCAAGTTATCACAATTTTGCGATTTTCAGTGCGGTTTAATAGTTGGAGCTCGTGAGATGGGTCATAGCATTTTGGAGGTAGAAGCAAAGTTTGGATTTTCACGTATGAGCATTTCAAGGGTGTAACGTGGCTACAAGAATTCTGGCAACACCTCAAATTTATGACAGCAGAGTGGCTGTAAAAAGACTCTGTTTCAACATGATCAGCGTCGGCTTGCAAGAATCTTTTCACGTGATAGGCGTGCAGCAATGCCACAAGGAACATCAGAATTCAATGCTGGGGCCTCAACAAACATCAGTGTGAAGACTGTGAAACGTTCCCTCCATGATCCCATGGGGGACCTACCAAGTATTAAGTACCAGTTTTTCTGGTACTTCAGTGTAATTCCTAATACAAACAAGCTACGCAAGTCCTATAACCTGAAAGTACTCCTAAATTATGCAAAACCTGTGGAGATTTATAAAATTGCAAAAATTGTATAAATTATGCAAAACGTGAAGCAGAGGGCGGCGCGTGGCGCAGTGGTTAGCACTGTCACCTCACAGCAAGAAGGTCCTGGGTTCAGTCCCCGGGTGGAGCGGTCTGGGTTCTTTCTGTGTGGAGTCTGCATGTCCTCTACGTGTCTGTGTGGGTTTCCTCCGGGTACTCCGGTTTCCTCCCACAGTACTAAGATATGCATATTAGGTTAATTGGTGTAGCAAAATTGCCCCTAGTGTGTGTGTGTGTCTGTGTGTGTGCCCTACAATGGATTGGCACCCTGTCTAGGGTTGATCCTGCCTTGCAACCTATGCCACCGGCTAGGCACCGGCTCTCTCGTGACCCTGGAGACAGGAATAAGCGGTTAAGATAATGAATGAATGAATGAATGAATGTATGAATGTGAAGAACAAGACAAAGTAAATACAATACCTGCTGTAAGTGTAGTAAGAGCTTTAGCTCTTTTATTATTGACTGTATCATGTACAGTTTGTCAGTTTGGGTGGTGCTGGGATGGTGTACATTTACTGGTAAATATACTATCATAGGAACATCCAATTTCTCAGTGCACCTTGTCAGTGTACAGTTAGACACTAGCTTATTTTTGTTTGATTATCATTATTCATCCAACAGTCTCTTATCACTGTCAGTTTCGGACCATAGAGCTGCTGTTGGCTGAATATTTTTGTTAACTGTTCTTAAAGCAGAAGTGATATCGGGCTTTTTAAAATCCCAGCAGTACTGCTGAACCTGATGCACTCGTACCACAGCAACACACACTAATATGCCAGTGTCATGTCTGTGCTGAGAATGAACCCCTACCCAGATACAATCTGTCCCTTTTACACTGATAGATGTGGTAGAGGGCAGGCAACAGTCATTCTAAACTTCACTTAAATGTGCATAAAAAGGTGTACAAAAGTGTCATAGTATGTAAGCTGTGTAACTCTTAGCGTATTTTAAGGCTTTTGTTTGTAAACCTTCCCTAGACGCCTTGTTCCCCATGGAAGCAAAGTTAGAGTCATCAGATAATACACTGTGCTCCTGGGCCACGAAAATCCTCTGTACTCCAGACCCACTAGAAAAGGTTAGTTTTCCCTCTGTTTGCAAAACCTCAGAAATGGTGCATTATCAAAATGGTTTTGCATTACTGCCTTTTTGATTTTAAGATATTGAATTGAAGATTCAATGACTGACGATTGATGAATATACTGCAGAATTCTTAAAATACAATTGGAGTAACGGTGTTGGTTAATTATCTATAACGGCACATCTTTGGCATTAGTGCCAGCTACAAGGCAAATCACTACATGGTTTATAATAATGCACTCTGTAAGGAGATGTTTATGTAGCTTTTATGGAAGGAGTCTTCAGTATCAGTGCTTTATATATCAGGGGTGTCGAACTAAATCCACAAAGGGCCGGTGTAGGTGCAGGTTTTCTTTCCAACCAAGCAGAAGACACACACTAATGAATGTCAATATCCACTGATTAGATCCACTGATTAAAAACAGGTGAAATGAGGTGTGGCTCCTGCTTGGTTGGAAGGAAAACCTGCACCCACGTGGCCCTTTGTGGATTTAGTTTGACACCCCTGCTTTATAGCGATCAGACGTAAAGCTGTTCATTGCATTTTTCTGCCATGAGAAACGGGTTGTGCATTTTACAGTCTCTCTGGAACATGACAGATTGTTATTAATTAAAGGAATAGAAAAATAGATAAGTTTGTGGCTTGTAAAGGAACTATTGTTTATCATCAACGTTGTAAGGTAAGTGATAACAAGAAGTAACTCTCTTTACAGATGTTCCACAACATTAAATGATAGAAACACAGCGTGTTAAATTAGATAATGAATGAATAAATTAGATTTTAAAACTGCAACCCTCGGCAATTTGCTGTGGTATAAGAGGAATTATACACTTTTTGTTGAGAAGGATTCAGTTCAGCTTCACCTTTCTGTATCCCAGGTGGCTTTGACTAAGCAAGTGCAGAGCTGGTGGGACACTGGGGAAATAACAGAGATCGGTGAGTGTGCACCACCGGCTCAGCCTAGCAGAGTAGATAGTCTGACTGTGGTGGAGCCGGGCAAGATCAAACGTGGCAAAGGAGGCACACAGGTACACACCGTCTCACTGATGGGAGTCCGAGGTGTTGAATTAATAAACAGATCAAGACATTTTTATACCTTTCCATGAAATATGAGACCATTTGTCTCTTTGCAATAACATTTTATATGCTGTGCTATGACCTTTTCATCCTGTAGGTAAAATATAACCTTGGCATTTTAGGTCCAACTCCACTCAACCCCTTCTTGTGATAAGCAGCTAGATGATTATTAACGTCCAGTTCACGTCCTTCTTTGTAGGCAAGTAGAATTGCTTTGCTTCATTCTCTGGCTAACATAGAGCAGTGGGCTGTTGACCTCTCGTGGGACATCATCGCTCGATTCTCCACAGTCAGGCTTCGCTCCGGAGACTTGCTGCCGCGAGAGTTCTTCAGCGACTTTGTCAAAGTAGCTGGTGATGAAGCCAAGGTTGGTGTGATTTTAGAGTCACTTCGTATGAGCGTTGGTCTGTTTTCTGGCTGCATAATCTGATTCTGTTTTTAACAGCATTATGAATTATTAGAGCAAAGGATCAAGGACCTTGGCACTGCCTTTGGTGAGCTTCCAGTACATAATGGTGAGAATATTGTTTGTCTTAAATCTCTGCTCGGATTCGGTGAAGCTGGATTGTGACTGACGAACCACATATTTTGTCTTTACAGGTTTGTGGCAATCAGCCGCAGAAACGTCACATGACCTTCTGGCTAGGCTGGCTATAGTACACATGGTCCATGAGGCTAGGTACTCCACAAACACATTCAGACTTTAACAATATAGTCAACGATTAAAAATGAATCATTTTAAAGGAGCAGTTTGTAATATTTAGAGCCCAACCTTAATGCAACCCATTACTTTAGTCCAACCCCAAGCCATCTCTTGAAATCATGTAAACCTCATGAATTTCCTAAAAATAAATAAGTAAAAAGCTGAGAAATACTGTTCTGCTTGTAGAGCTCATTTCTGGGCCAGAAAATGTTCAACGGAAGCCTGAAATCAAGAGTCTCCAAATCCATGTCAGTATTGTTTTACAGACGCAGTATTTTAAGTATCTTTGAAGTTATATGAATATAAGTCTAAAACACTTCAGAATTACAGACTGCACCTTTAACCATATGTCTGAAGGAATTTTAATCCAGTAAAGACACTGCTATTTTTCGTTTGCTTGCTCGTTTCTATGTTTGTTTGTGGGTTTTTTAGGGGCTTAGATGTGCACCCTCAGACACTGTCACGCTTTGCAGCGCAGGGAGACACAAGCTCAGTAAAGATCCTGGAGGTGATTTATGCTGATGAGATAACACACGTGGCTGCAGGACTCCGATGGTTCACTTATATTTGCGGCAAGGAGGAACGGGTAAGAATAATCAATACAGAAATAAGTGCTATTTTTCATATGCTGGATTCCACTTGGCTTTGGTTCAGTCGTACTAACAGGACTTATTAACCAGACAGTAACGTCACAGCACAGTGAAATATCCATCGTGGCACTCTTTGTTTGAATGTGCCAAGTTTGAATGTGTTGGAGAATCTAGAAATACTGGAGACTATTAACTGATCATATGTAGCTGTTACAGAATTGTCTTCAACTTCCAAGTTAAGCCAAGATATAAATGGCTTTCCTATTCGCAGTGTATGTTTCCTGCACAGGGTATCCGTTTGTGGTGTTGTATTTTAATGGCATCTCTCAATTCTGCACTCAGACGTTCGTAAAATATTGGCAGACCTGATCGCTTTATTGAGCATTTCACTGAACACAGGTATACGTATGTGACTATGGTGTAAATATATCCTAGTTGCAGTGGAAAGAGCTCATAAGGGGTTTTATTTTTTTGTATATTTCTTTAATTAGCTTCAGATTTTTCCGTACAGCACGTTTTGCCATCACTGTCTCATTTTTTTCCAGGATTGCCTGGCAACATTCCACGACTTGGTTAAACAGCATTTTAAAGGGTATTTGAAGCCTCCGTTCAACATAGAAGGAAGGAAGACAGCAGGGATGACAGAGGAGGTATCTGTAAAACTGCAAATATTTTCATACAGTGTGGGCTGATCCAATGTCTCATATAATTTTCCCGTCTTTTAGTGGTATGTCCCACTTGTTAAACCCTCCAGCTGACTGAAAATCTCCTGCAACGTTTCAGCTTTGAAGACAAGGTGCTACTCTCGCGCCAGTAAACACTCAGTCCGCCAGTATTGATATCTCCATTACAGTAAATGTTTTTAGGTTGTGTTTGCTGTTGTGAAATGGTTATTTATACAGAAGAAAAGTATTGTTTCTGTGTACAATCAGTTTTATTATCTGAAATCATAATGCAGTGCTAGTTGGTAAGTTATCATAGCATAATCATTTTTTGTAAAGGAAATCTAATGCATTTATTTCTCAAGAACAAACAAAAGATTATATTATGGGGTCCAAAAGTATGGGGTTCTTAGTATTTAGTACGTATTTGTTTTAATGACAGTGTGCACCGAGGCCGGCATGGACTCCACATGTTTGTCTTAAACCTGATGATCCTCGTTAGATCAAAAAAACATGAGAGTGCAGTCTGGGCAACTGCTTTAACCTTGGAAGTAATTAGTTTTGTACATATGGGTTGACATGGTAAAAATCATAAATTTGCATAATTAAATTTGCACAGTGAAATCCTGACTATTCAAGATTTCCTTTCTTTGTTTTATTTGCTTTTCAAAGTTCTAAGACGTATTGTGTATTTTTAGTTTAAAATTAAAAAAATTTAAAAATAAAAACAATCCCAGATTTTCTATATGGTCTCAGACTTCTGATCTCTCTCTCTCTCTCTCTCTCTCTCTATATATATATATATATATATAGAGAGAGAGAGAGATCAAGTCTAATCAAAAGTCTAGAGATCAAAAGTCATATATAACAAATTGCATATAACAAAAGAAATATATATATATATATATATATTTTGTTATATGCAATTATGCAATGCAACATATTTTATATTGTCCAATAAATACTATATACTCAATAAGTTTGGTCAATTTTAAGTTTTGTGAGTATGGCTTATTGACAGGGGGTGCTGGTGAGTCAAACACTCATGAGGAACAGTGCTGTACTATGAATGAACATGCACAGTTCGTAGTTTCCTGGCTGACTTCCATAGATGAATTAAATATATTTTAAATATCACATTTTTCTCTATACTTCCATGATCAAAATGAGACACTGTAAAGCTGTGTTCTCATAAACATCTTATAAGTGCGAATCCTGTCCACAGTGCCAGATTGACTGACCATTAAGATATCCCTCAGTAAATTCAAATACATTTTCAAGCATTTATCACAAAATAAGAATCTGTATTCTCCCATGTGGTCCCTCTGATGAATAAAGAACATTGTATAACCAGTTCGCCTCCAAACAAGTGCAAACATTTTATGACCATTCAGACTTTACTTTTTTTACTATTTTAAAAAGATTCATTCATATACAAACTGAATATAAATCTTACAGCCCTTAAACAAGGGTTTGTCGAAAAAAGCACCCTTTCTGGTAAAAACAGAGTCACCGCATGTGTGTTGGCCAGACAAGACAGCCGTATTTTCCGTACAGCGTGAGCCTGTGTCATTTGTTTTCACTTCTGCTTTTGTATTTTTGTGATCCACCACCCCCACACTCCCACACCCCCCGCCCCCTTAATGATCGGTGAAGAACGTTAACAACACCTTCTACACAAGAGCTGCTTGCTTTAATTTTTAAACTTGCTCACATTTGAACTTTTTAATATATCAGGTCTTACTGTTTATGTGTATATTTTACGTTTCTATTCTGTTAAGAGAATAGGACTTTTTTTTTTTTTGGACATGCAGCTGAAATGGGAACGTGAGCTCTGGGCTGGAAGTTCATAGAGAAAGTTCATTGAATTAATGCGAAGGTGAATAATATTAAGGAATGTAAATGGCAAGCGAAGAGTTATGCTCCAAGTCCAATGAGTAGAGCTCTCTTATCAACAGACTGCCAAGTCTCCCCTGTCTACCTCTTTCTTTTTTCTTCCTGTCTATCTGTCTGTCTCTCTGTCCATTTCTGCCTCTTTACATGTACATGTGCTTCCTTTCCAAGTGGCTCTTTCCCAGCACCTCACCACTGAACTGATATGTGAGCTTCTTCTTGATCTTTTTGACCTCTCCAGTCTTGCCGTAGTTTCTCAGTGCCCTGGCCATTTTCTGGTACGTCATCTTCTTGCGGTTGCCCTTCTGCACTCCCCAGCGGTGGGCCAGAGCCTCTTTGTGTTTGGAGGAGAACTGAAAAGTTCCCTTTTCTTTGTCCACCCACCAGATGCTGTCCTTCATGTCCCCATTTCGCAGAAGGTCCAGCAGGAACTGATACAGACGAATCTTCTTCTTGTTTCCTAGGCAGAAAAACGGCAAATGTAAATAGAGTATAAGTTGGCTGACTCTGCTTTTTTTGGTTGGGGATGTTTGGTGATTAAGGAATATGACCTTTCACAGAAAGCAGTTTGATTTCTGTTGGCCTGGTTAAATGGAACTATAGGGGAATACAACGAATCTTCGACATTGGTTTTTTACATCACTTGGATTTGCTGCCTACACTTTGTGACTTAGGACTGCAGATTCTGTGCATTTCTGAATACGTATGAGTCAGGATGAGGTATGAGGTGTGTTATTGCAGCTTGTAACTATTCTTCTAACATACCTCATGAAATCTATTATAAAATATTTTAGAATTATTGCACATTTTGCACAAGATGGGATTGCCTCTGTTTACATGTTGGTATAACTAAAGTATCTGTAGCAATGTAATGTAGGGGTGAAGTTTAGCCAGAGGGTTGTTTAGGGGAGGAGCTACAGGTATAATGACTAACATGTCACACTTCTCCCCTTTTTTCCTGTCTGTTAATGTAATCTGCTTACCAATCAGGGAACAAAGAGCAAAGCAGAAAGCGATGAGTGAGCTGAAAAGCTGCCAAGTTATTTGCACGGAAAAGTTTTACATTGGGCAGCTTGGTGATGCAGGGGGCAGGGTTGCCCCCTCACAGCACCTCAGGTACAAGGTTTGATCCTGAGCTCAGGTTGCTCAGGTTCAGTGTGTGTGTGCATGGTGTTCTCCGATAGTCTGATATTCCTGCCTCACATCCAGTGTTCCTGGGATAGGCTCCGGTTCTAACGCCGTGCTAACTTGGATAAAGTGCTTACTGAAGATGATGGGTGCAAGACTAAATAGAAAGTTAAACTCTTAGCTCAGGTCTGATGTGTTTCTGAGAGACATATTGCCAACATTACTGGTGTGTTCTACAAGAATTCACCCTACCTATGGATTATTCATAAACGTCCTAAACGTCTTTGAGCATCCATAGTTTATATTGTTAAGTACAGCAGGAATCCAAACTGTCCTATACAGTTCCTGCAGGTTCTGCCTTCTGGACCATACGTAGCACCTTCGCCTGACTGCCAGGTTGAGGTGAGGCTGCCTTGGACTACACTGTATTTGTACGGAAAAGGTTAGAGAATCCTCACCATGTTCTACCCCAGTGGTAGAGCTAATGTGGTCCCTCATACACTCCTCATCAGACACCTCCAGAGGCGGACTGCGGCTGCCGGGATCATCATCGTCCGAACTGCGCAGGAGAGGTGAGGGCTGCACGCTATGGGTGTAATACGCTGAAGGCCGTGGCAAGCAAGCTACCTGAAGGGTTGAAGACAGGATTTTATTTAGGATATTGGAGTTGCGATTGGAAGTAGCTTCCTTTACAATAAATATCTTGATTAAGAGAGCATCTTTGGACACAAAAAAAATACTGTCATTTGTGACAGTATTTGGCAAAAGAATGAAACTGTGAAGCAGGTGGCTGTGCTATATTATATCGAGATATCTTAAGAAGGCTAAATATCAAAAGGGGAAGTTTCTCTCATACCTCTGAATACTCCTTATGAGGTATATGCATGCTATTATTTTAATAAAATACCACACCAACTTGCCTGTTTCTACATCTGTTTATAAAAGACAACTGGCCAAAGTTCAACGATGGAGAAAAAGAACTAAATAACACAAGTATTTCAAAATCCACTTTGTGTCAAGTCGGCTGAGTTAACCAGATCTTGGGAACGGTCACATTTGTCACATGTGTCATTCCACATGACTGGCAAAAGGTCACGTGTATCGAAACGTACCCGATCAACTAAAAAAGGTTTGCAGTATTCTTCCTTTACGCAGTTCATGCAGTTCCTTGACACAAAGAGCTATATATTGTTATCAACATTTAAACAGGAAAGAAAAGAGAGAAACCTGTGTGGGATGTAATGGTGTAAAACCAGGCCCTGTGCTTTTGAGGGGAGGGCTGCAGCTGCCAAGCCAGCTCTAAATAACGTGTATATTTTAGGTAAGCTGTGGCTCGAGCTGCAATTCACACTTATATGTTTAATCCAGTGGTAATCATATCGTATATGTAGGCCAGAGATCTGTTTGTCATATTCTTAACAAAATAAAAAAGAACCCCTGTGTAATATAGTTGAATCGACATAAATAGGCTGTGTAAGTTCACAGGCACGCCATGTAGTATATTTTCAAATCCAACACCAACTTATCAGATAAGACTAACAGATGAAGGTTATTTTCAGACTAAGTGTTGCAGTTTGTGCTGCTGTGACTTTGTAGGTCGGTGGCCATGTGTGTTAGAGGAGGCAGTAAATCAGCCTGCCAGTCCTTTTCCTCCTGCAAGTCCACAGCTCTATAAGAGGGGAAAAGTTCTCTTTTCTATAGCTTGTACTGTGGTTAGTGTCTGAGAGCAGGAGCCCACCGAGATACAGAGGATCTAATCACAGTCATGCTCTAACCTGCTTCCCATTCTGAGCTATAGATCATTTACACTCTTTGTTTCTCTATGCGCTGCTCATTTTGCACTCCATGTCTTTCATATATTCTGTTTGGCGAGAACAAGAACAGAGTAAGAAAATAAGACATTTTTATATTTTACAGTATTTTTTTTTTAAAATCATTCGGTTTTTAAAAAACCTACTAACCAATTTCTTTATCAACCTACATGACCGCAGAGTGCCTAAGAGAATAAATACGAGTGGTGACACCAAAAAAACAGTTTGGTAGAGTTGTTTTTGTTGTCTACCACTCATGGTACATTTTTGTATAATAAAAAATTTCTTTTCATTAGTTTTAAAGCAGTTTTGCTTTGCAGAATATTTTTTGCACACTGTTATACAATACTAATATATAGTTTCATTTTGTCAGACTGTTAATCCTCTATTAATCATTTCTGGATAGTATTTATTCAAATGCAACTGAGCACCAAATTCCTATAAATGGTTTAAAGTCCATAAGGATTGCCTGGCTGTATAGAATTATGATTGTCAACCCGTGTCACTGTGTTCGTGCACACACACTTGCTTTTGTTGTCCGAGCACATCTGCGAGTGTGTCACAACTCGGTGCGGTGATGTTTGTGTAAGTGGGGAGGGGGTGTGTAATGGCGGTTGGTGAGAATGCAGCATGTTGCTGTGGTGAAAGTGGTGAGGACGGGCCAGGATAAGGGTGAGTTGAGAAACAGCCTGGGTGCAGATGTACTTGCTGTTCTCCGTAACAGCAAAAACAACTGAACACATGAACCAGTTTGGCAACACTAAAAATTTCTGTAAGTCCTACGGTTTGTCCAAATGCAAGTCCTTCAGACATCATATTGGATTACTGGACTCTAATCCACACAGTCTAGAAATTGTAGCACAAGAAAATTCATGTGAATTCATGTATCTTTTCTAATTATTTTTAACCAACAATGTAAAGATCTGATCCTTTTACCATGTTAATCAGAGCATCCTTGTAGTCATATTGTTCTGTTTTTTTTTTTTTGTGGTGAGATTTCGCTTTCTGTCTTTTCCTTTGCAGTAGTTTAGCAGTAGATTAGCTGTGATTTGTGAACCCTCACCTGTGTAGGAGACAGTGCCAGATGGTGTCCAGTCAAACTGGGCTCCAGAAAGTGGCTAGGTTCTACATCAGCGAAGCGATGCACACTGGCAGGATGAATCTGCTGCACACTCTGGAGCTCCGTGAAGTGGCTCTCTGTCAAATTCTCAAAGTCCCCAGGATGGACATGGTGTGTACTGTACTCCCAATTATGATCTGGACAAAAAAGGCCAATTGAAGGGTATGCAAATACTATAATGTCATGTATAAGGCCTGAATAATGCTGTTATCATTGGATACTTAGAAAAAAAAATATTTGGTTCATGTTAGATTTGTATTGTACTGTGTTTGATTTGTAAGATAATTTGTATGTTTTTTTTCTTTTTTGCTTAAACCACCAGGACTGTATGTGTCATGCTGTTTCCTGTTCACGCCACTGTTTCCTTCAGCAGTTTTAAATATGGTAAACCCTTCAAAATGCCTAGCGTTTCATTTTTCTAGTTGGGTATTTTCCACGATATGGATTGGAACGCATTCCTGCTTATAAATCTGTTTGGTTTTTTTCAGTCCATGGATATAATCTAATATAGTAATGAACAGACAAAGACAGACTTCTAAGAGTATAGTATAATGTTCACCAAGGGAAAAAAAAGCAATAAGCAATTCAGTGTTAATCAAATGTTTTTCAAATGTTTATCTTCAATGACTGCATCAAATTTGTTGTTTATGTTCTTCAGTAATTAGCATTCCACCTCTGTTTTCACTTTTAGTTTTACATCACACCAAGTCGCATGATTCTCAGAAGAGAAATGATAAATGCCAAAGGTCAGACCAAAATCTTCAATATAGGAACCCAAATGAGACACGTCCATGTCTATATTATATTATTGCTCCTGTACTATATACACATTTTAACACGTGATAAATTGTGTGTCAAGTTTGTCTGTCAGATTATCTGTCTGATAAATTTGTGGGGCTAGTTTAGTTTCTTCTTGGTGGCAGACCCTTGGGGATATTTGTCGTTCTACGTCTGTAGTTTTCTTGCCTGTCAAAATAATGCATCTGTTTCCTGCTTTGGTGTCGGGTCACTCGCCTGGTTCCACTCGCTAGCTCTCCTAAAAGCCCCCCGCTAATGAATTCCCAGCAGCTCGAGTGTGATTTTAAACCGTTAGCTCGACCATGTTAGTGTTAAAATCGACCTCTAAACGTGTCAAATGAACAAGCTGTTTTCGCAAGGTTTCAGTTTTAAAAACTAATATCTCTTAGAATACTATGAAATGCATGCATTTGTTATCAGTCTGCCCCAGCTTAATGCAGTAAATTAATAATGATGAATTGATGTAAATACAAACAGGATCTCACCACTCTGGCCTTCTCCATCCATGATGTATTGATATTGTTCCATCTGTTGTCGATAGATGTCAGGGTCATAGATTATATCTTCTGTTGGCTGTAAGCGGATATCAAGCAGTGTGAGTAAAATACAGGAATACACCCAGAGTTTTATACAAAAGAATGAATGCAGTATGAGAAAAGCCTCACATCTTTATTTACAAGTGCCCAGTAATCTTTAAATTCAGATGGTGCCTGTGACATCCAGCCAGTCCAGGTTTTTTTCTATTACACATAGAAATTGTATTTTAGTGTTTGATAATGTTCATATTTGAAAGCAAATGAATCCTTTGGTTAGAAGCTGGTCGTAAATTTAGAGGCTGTTTTAGGATTATATGATTGCTGATCATGCATTAGGTTATATGTAAATGAAATTGGCTCATAATCAGGTTTTATCATTGTAGAGCCCAAATGTATGTAATTCAACAAACCAGTTGGAGAATATGCAGGCAAGTCAACTATAAATGATTCAATCTTTAAGCAGATCCATATAATAATTATCCATAATCCAT